>LD700012.1:610994-653173 GCA_003118335.3 Papilio memnon | reverse complement strand
GGCCCATTGATTTATTGAATTCGAAACAGCGTCTTTAATTTTATGTTCCTTCATCTTCCTGGTATCAATTAATTATTTCTTAGTTAATTAAATTTTAAACAATATAACTTTTAACATTTAAGTCTTTGTACAAACATAAGACCTCTGTAAAAACTATTTTCATTAATATTATTCCAATAGGAAACGCAGAAACCGATGACAAAATATGTTTTTAAAAATGTATTACGACAATGAAAACTCGTAACTCGTCGTAGCTAATCTAAATTTTACATTTCGTATGTAAAAAAAAATTCAAAAACTACGGGAACGAAATCATAAAATTCTTCTGTTATAAAGATTCATTATCACTAAGTTACATACGTTATATTTTAATATTTTGTCGAACGAACGAAGTCGCAGGCAAAACCTAGTCGTAAACTATTAGTCTTCGCTGACTATCTTCTAATTAAAAAGCAAATTGAAAATCCTTGTGTGAAGAACTATTAATTTTTACGATCAATATCTGGTCGATTTATATTATATGTCGCGGAGTAATTATTTATCTTTATATACGCAATCAATAGATCCTATCTGTATTGGATAAATAATAAATTAAGTATTACAAAGTCAGATTTCGCTTATCGCATTCAAATAGCTCGGGTCTCGTAAATAATGTCTCATGTCGAACTCGAATATTCTTTAAAGGAGGTCATTTTGCCTAAGATTGATAATATCAGAATAGGAAACGTTTTTCTAGCAACTAATAGCAAACGGTATTGAATTACGTCTTACCTCAATGTACCAATATATCTAATACTTTGTCCGCGATTGTGTCCGTCAGTCAGTGGTAATGTATCAAAAGTAAAAAGAATTATTGAAAACGGTCCAGTTTTTCTGAGTTTATTTGTTACATACAAAAAAGAAGAACATACAGACGAATTGAGTACCTCCTTCTTTTGGGAAGTCGGTGAAAAAATATTAATCTCTCTTTATAATATGTATTAATTTTGATAAGTGGTTCTACAGTGGTAGAGCCCGCTTTAACATCTCAGCACGAATGGGTCGGCCCGCCCGGTGCAATACCACGACCACACCGAAGACAAGCGTGAAGTGGGAACAATTCCGCGTTTCGTCTGATGAGTGTGGTGCCGGAGGCCCAATTTTAGTCCCCTTTCCGTTCCACCCTTTTCTCATAAGGAAAGGATTGGATTGGAAACTGGATTTGACGCTGGAGGAGACGCATAGGAAGGGGAAATATCCTCTTAATGTGCGTCACCTCCTCCGTCGATTTAGGGTAGGCAACGCATCTGCAATTGCGGATGTCTATGGGCAGCGGTCGCTTCGCCATTTCGGACTTAGGTGGCCGCTTGTTCGTTTGCCACCTTATTGTATATAAAAAAAAAGTGTTTATTCTTTATACAAAATCTAAAGTTGCTTAAAAGTTGTTTACATTGCATTACTTGGCAAGTCAAGTGCCAAGAGTAAAATAATTTGGCAACTGTATTTACTGAAAATGCGTACGAATACTAGATAAGAATAGAAATAACCGACTGATGCTTCTATAAATGAACTGCTGTAAAGAATAGACAATTGTTGTTAGGAAGTGTCTAATTTTCTTGAGGTCATGTTTACGTTAAAATTAGTATACTCAGTAAAAACGGCGAATAAATTCTTTAATATCTTATTAATCAATAATTATCGTATAATTTAATACTCATTAGCAAAGAGACACTTCTTTATAGTAATGCAGCTGTTGTGTTTTAAAATATATAAATCCATAGATAAAAAGAACAGTGCAAAAAGATTAATTGAAATAAATTTGTTGTTTGTTGTTGCGGGAGGCACGGCGGGCGGGGACCACCGGCGCAGCGGCGGTGCTTTACTTACCACGATTTATTGTTATAAAAATAATGTATCATCGGCCGAGCACAATGCTCGTAACAAGCCGCTCGTGTGCATTAACCGAACTGTGCACTCGCTACCGACAAGGTAAAACCCTCACGGTAACTAAAGCTATGCTCTTGCGGTGATAGCCTACCTGTTAGATTGTTGCTGTGTTTCTACTTGGTTCGTAATAATAAATGATCAAATAATTTTACTTATTACTTACTAGCTTTCGCCCGCGACTCCGTCTGCGTGGAATTAAAGAAAACAAAAGTGTGAAATCAAAGCCTATGTGTACTTCCAGACTATCCTCCACGTCTATGCCAACTTTCATCGAGATCTGTTCAGCCGTTTAGGCTACAAACTCTAACAAACATCCATCCACCCATCTAAACATTCGCATTTATAATATTAGTAAGAAATAGTAAGATTTAAATGTAGATGTAGAACTTGGATATTACAAGCAACTACGCTGTTTTATTTATGGATATTATTTTGGAGTAAATATATTTTTAGCTAAATAAACTAATCTGTTCCAATCAATTTTTCTTTTTAGACTTTCTTTTCTATTTAAATTATAGTACTTTTGTTGAGTTCTTAATACTTTACAATTCATAGAAACAAACTAATTTTAAACATCGACACCGACTCTATATTCACGGTATTTCTTTAGAACCAGCTAGAACGAACTACTTAGAAGACAATGAACCGAAGTTTACTTTTAGAATTGCGTTGTTTATTTAAAAGTTTGTTTTAAATAAAAACATCTCTGCTCTTTGAGCTGTTACGCAAGTGTAGCCATTAACTGAAATATATAACAGTGTTTTTGTATATACGGCGTAAAATACAATAATAAACAATTTGATCTTAAGTGGCTCACTATCCATCGAAGCGGAATTCCGCTCCAATAATAAGAGAAACGATACTAATAATAGATATCTGCTAAATAAACGACCTAAATGAAATTCGTTTATAAGGAGGATTTGGAAATATTGTCCAGGCCAGCTCCAGTTTTCCATGTCGCCTTACTTTGTTTATTTTTTATTAATTAAATTAAATTAAATTAAATTATAATAAATAAAATTAAATTTATTAATAAAAGCAAACGATACTTTTTTTTAAATAATAGCGAACTTCAATTACTCAAGTTTGTATAAAGATGTTGAAAATATCGACTTGTAACATAAACATTAACGTGTAAGGCAACACGATGTGTCCAAAACAAAATACAACATAATGCTTTTTATATCGTGTCCCTAAGATATATAGCTATAGCCGTGCGGGAATAGCTTTCGATGTGTTACAGACTTAAACGAATAAGTTATACTCGGGTAAGTCAGTTTGATCGATGTTCTAACTCAGCAGTTTTCGATCTATGCGGTAGCAACGTTACTCGATAGTCATCTGATAGAATTTATCAGCGATACCACGATATTACGTTTACGGGATATTTTACAATTTATGTGCATTTTACTCTTTAAATAATTTAAACAATATACAGTTTTAAAGTGATTTAAAATTGGGCGTAAAATAAAACAAAATGGAAAGTAGTTTTGCAACAAAAATGATCGTTTGTTGTTAAATTTCTATCTGGTTTAGGCGAAAATAATTTGATTAAATGAAACCTTACCGTAATCCAGATATAGTTACACCACTAGTAATTTACGAAAACACAAAGCCCGGAACTTTAACTTAATTGGCAAATTGTCAGTTATTGCTCGAGGATAATTATACCGGTACTAGCCTGAAATGATTCTTGACGAATCTGTAACAAGTGGAGCGATTTGATACGCGACTTCTGTTCATTTGTTTTAAAGTATTGTTAAGTTAATATTGATAGTTACTTTAGTAAGTAAGTAAGTAAGTAAGTTTGATCGCTATAACATAAAAACGGTTAATTAAGAATTGGAACTGCAATTAATTGTTGCAAAGCGAGAAACCTATTTTATAATTATATTTTAGTGGGTTAATTACTGGAACCTCAACGTACGAATAGAATTGAAAGTCGGCTTAAAAGATAACATTATTGTCACGGCATGCATTCAGTACTGCTTTAAAATTGGCCATTTAACAAATATCTTTATTACTATCTCCGTGTGGAATAGGCAAATTGTGTTAAATTTTCATTTAAGTAAAAGCAACAATTCGATTCAGATATCGAGCGTTCTCGAGGAAACCTGTTCGGAAAGCGCCGTAAAGTTTGATTCGAAGGCACAATTAAATTCTATTAACAGGACGGCGGTAGGGTGTAATTAAGCGACAACATAGCCCGCTCTGAAATATCTCTCATTCTTATTTGAACGGGCCGGGCTGGAGTTATGAAAGTTTTGTGGCGATAATTATATAGCACGCAGGCTGAGAAGTTGCCGGGGCGGCGTGGCGCGGCGGCTGGCGGCGGACGGTGGACTATCAGATAGTGTCGTGCGACACTATTAATGCGGCCGCGACAGCCGTTCGATTGCAGGTGCCCGCGGTCGCTCCACAAAGTTGTTTATTACCTGTTCCTTAATACAGGTCCACATCGAGCGAATAACGTCCGAGAAGAAAACTAAGACGTTCATAATTACCCGACACGTCACAAACTGATCGTGCATCGATAATGCAACACGCTCATAACTGGTTACTACACTGCGGTCTGCTAGAAACTATTTAACGCAAGCGTATACCTTTATTCCACGGCTTGGTACTAACAGTAACTACTTTTGAGCATCCCAATAGGCTCATGCCCCATGAGCTCTTCACTGTCCGTTGTTGGACATAGGTTCAAACCTATATAGCTAATTTTTTAATAATTTGAAAGTGGCTATCGTCTGTACGAACGTACCGTAAAAAGAACACTACATTCGGCGGATAACATCGTACTTAAGCCTGTAACGGTAAAGGCAATATTTAAAAAGTACATAGACATCAGTGATATCACACCTGCGCTTGTGTAAACTGCGTAAAAGATACAGTAATGAAGGATGATGGGTCGGCAGCGTCAGACCTTGAACAGTTACCTGCCTGTCTTTCCCGCTCATACCAACGTTTAATCAAACTACTGCGACAAGGTTTGATTGCGAATGATAAATAGATAGCGTTAGATAGCGGACATACGAATCACCGACATAAATATTGTGTTTCATACACATCCAATATAAAATATTGTTATTGTGAGTTCTGTATTACAATATAATTAACGACCTTTTTTATGTTATTTTTTTAAGTTGAAAGAGCTAATAGGATTTAGTCAGTCGGGTTCCAATAAGAAAAATAATGTTCATTAAATAAATACTTTTTCATGGAATAAAGATTTGACTTTTTCATGGAAGACGTTAATAAATGAATTTATCTTGTTATTAAATTCGCGGTACTAGAGCATCGATAAAATAAATATCAGTTTTGATGTATATTAATTTAATTTAATTTATCTCTATCGAAGATTATTGAATTTTTAGTAAATGATAGTTTTTATGGTCCAAGAATCATTTAAGTATTTGGTGATCATTTATCTAATTAAAACAAGATGTAAACTGATCCGAAACGAGACGCATCAAATATCGTATTAATGAATAACAGAATCTTATACCGAAATCACCGGTGATTATAAATGTATGATTACGCCTTAAGTTACATAGAAGACTTACAATAACGAGACCACTTTAACGAAGCTATCTCAGGATAAAAATATACAAATTTTTATATTTTTTAAGCAATACTTGTGTTGATACTTATTTTCCCAACTGACAAATTTGGGTTTTCTTTAAAAAAAAAACATTTTTTTTATACAATAAGGTGGCAAACGAGCAAGCGGCCACCTAAATCCGCCGAAAGGGCGAAGCGACCGCTGCCTATAGACACCCGCAATTGCAGATGCGTTGCCTACCCTAAATCGACGGAGAAGGAGACGCACGTAAAGACGATATTTCCACTTCCTATGCGTCTCCTCCACCGTCAAATCCACTTTCTTATCCAATCCTTTTCTTGTTGCCGTAGGCCCAACTTTAGAGTTGGGCCTACGGCACCATACTCATCAGACGAAACGCGGAATTGCTCCCGCTTCACGCCTGTCTTCTGTGTGGTCGTGGTATTGCACCGGGCGAGCCGACCCATTCGTGCTAAGATGTTAAAGCGGGCTCTACCACTGTGAAACACATTTAGACACACAACTACATTTAGAAATCGTGTCCATAATAATTCTAGAAAGCAGTACCTTCCGTCTGCGTTTAAACTGAATTGCTGTCAAAGATTAATTAATGTGATTGAATTCTAGAAGCGATACTCACTGTATATTTAATTAATTAAATATATTTTGATTCGGCATTTGCTTAATTCAACGACACGCCATTTACGGTACGGTAGTGCCGTTTACTGACTCACCGATGATATTTTCCCTTTATTTAACTATACCTGTTCGACAACTATCTTTTCATTGTCATATATATGAAAATTACATTTGTAAAAGAAAAAAAATGACCGTAAAATTCATATTTTGTTAAAGTTACGGTAAAAGAAGTAATTTTATATGTTTAATAAATTATGATAATCCTTTAAGGATTAATTATGTCGCAACAGCGAATGGCCTGAAACGAAATCCGCCGTTATATAATAACGTTTGCTTCTTATTTTGGTATTTAAATAAAAAAATGTTTTCTTTATATCAATGGGCATTGTTATGGGACAGTTACGGTGGCCACACGCGCGCCGCCACTCACTTCATACCCGGCGTCACAAGAACCGCCTTTACATCCGACGATCTTAGCATTTCTCATTCAATGTTAATTGTTTTTTTTATAGAAAAGAATTTAATTCATGTTAATAGAGCTGTTAAACAATACTTCTAAGTTTAAATGTTTGTATTGGTAAGTGGTTTTACACTGTAGGTGGTTCATTATTTTTTTTTTTGAATATATTTTTAATTAGATTTAAGTCCTTAATTTCTTTACTTCTATTCATTTAGTTTAACTATCTAGCTTAAATGTTTTAAATTAATTCAATTTATATGCAGTGATTTTAGTTTTATTTTGTCAGATGTTTATGAGTTAAAGTTCATATAATTAACGTCAAGAGTAATCACTCTTTGACTCAGGAAAAAAGACATGTAAAGAAATCTCTTTACATGTCTTTTTTCCTCATTTATGGATTAAAGTAATTTGAATTGAGGTTGTTCCTTTATGGGTGTAAATATTAAAAGTCAGTGCGGTTGTGATATGGGCGTGCATTGTAAACGGGCTCCGAGACGGCGAGACCGTTGCCGGTAACGCCGATACCTTACCACGTCATTGTTCACTCTTTTGAATTTGTTTTGTTTGATAAGAGTTACTTCAAGTTGCCTTCTATAAACGTATGAATTGGGAGGTATCATTTGTTTCTTTTTGTGCATTCGACGCCCCCACTTTGTTAGAAGATTGGATTGTTTTCATTGGGAAGGCATTTATCATATATTTTATCGCGTGTATTGTGCGGTCGGATATTGTTTAGTGGTCGCGGCATAGGTGAACTAGGTCGATCGGAGACTTAAATGGAATCACCATTATCTAGGCACCCGACGGCGCTGTATTGCTATACGAAAATGACGTAAGGCTTACATTGAATAAATGGCATTGCTACCATCATTACATGATTTATCTAGCGGTAGGAAACCAATTAAGGTTATTTCATAATGATCCGGCCGCACCCGGCAGCCATGTTCGTGACATCGGATGGAACCGAGACAAGCATCGCACCGGCTTTTGTTGTGAAATGATTTAAATTCATGTTTTGAATAAGGAAACTGTCAGCTCGCTTGTGCAGTTAATTAACTCGCTTTGCAGATCTTGATATTGCACTTTGAAAGTTACAGACGCTATTTAAGATGATTTATGTTGGAAAAGATTTCATTTCGATATAACTTTTTTACTCCCTGTGAAATATTATGTCGCTTTAAATTGTACTACATTATTTTCAGAAACATGCTGACGATAATGATCTACTAACCACTATGGAACATATTGCAGCAACGTTGTCATCTATAGGTATTGTTGATTCATATACTCTTTTTGTTTAAACGTAAGGTTTTAAAGGTTCTAATATTAGTAGATAGGTTTCAATAGCATTACCATTGTTTTTAAATTATCGGTTTCAATAAGGTTGTCAGAGTTGGAGAATTGTATGGAGTAGGGCGCGGCGTTGCGGCGTCGGTCACGCGCAGCCGTGCGCGCCACTAATACGGCCAGTCTGCGCGCGCGCCGTCACGAATCGACCCATTATTATCCAATATAATTAATTTCACTTAATGCTCATCGATTATTGAATATAATAATGGTATAGTTTGGCGGCGTTTCGGCGGCTCGTGATCGATCGGCAGCAGACCCCCCGCGCGGTCCGCAGCGGACACGATCAGCGCACGGCCACAGCTGACCGTCGTCTTTCAGATAATGTTCCTGTGAGAATTTATACCAAAGTTTGTTTAGCTATTGCGCTATATTATATTTTACAGAGCACCGAAGAATTAATATTTGATTTCAAAATGTACACTGTCCGGAAAGTTGAGAAGCTGCGCTAATGTAGCTCCCGACTACAAACTGCTAATAGATATCAAGAGGCAGAACGATTACAACATACAATATGAGTAATGGCCGGTACACGATACAGCACAGATGCGGACAGAAAACTAGAACCGACAGACGATGGTAGCGGCGGTCGCTGGCAGAGGGGCGGCGGGCGGCGGGGTGTAATAGCCATCCTTGTAGCCCATCCATAACTAATTTCTTATTCATCGATATTAATACGGCTACATGACAACCGTCGGCCGCGCTACAAATGAGCGGGACCACTCACAACGGATTAAATTTATGTGAACATCTCCCGATCCGCAATTAGTATCACGACACGATGCTCTTTACAATGCTCGCGTCCATCGATAGACGCCGGCGATATTAAATGCGAAGCTGTGTTATGGATCTTATCTGCGCCGGGATCAACGTGTGTTACAGCCCGGCTGCGTGTAATGACAGTATCGAACTACCTCCACTACCTTTATGCACACAGTGTACAAGTACATCCAGACATTGTGTTCTTTAATCTCTGTCTTATCGTTACATTGTATTTTTTGCATCTAACAATAAGTTTATTGTATTGGTTCATTTTAATCTTAGTAACATAATTAAGATTGGTTTAAAATGCCTTTAACTTTTTAAATTATTATTACTCACTTCTATTCGAATTTAAAATACGAATATTTAAATACACAATTTTATTACTTTGCTAGTAGCTCCAGTTGAATGTATGTATTTGGAAGACCTTATTAAAAAGAGATTGACTCAAGAGTTTTAGTTATTGCTATCAATAAAGTCAATATGTGGAATGTTTTGACTTATATTAAGAAAAATATTGACATGGTTGACTTACGTGGTACGAGTTTACATGTAAATTGCATTTAATTGACAACGCTTGTAAATTAATAACGAAATGGCTCTGACCCCCGTTTGATCTCATAACTCACACACGGGAAGACATATCGACCTCGTTAAGGCAGGGGACACACTTCCTTAATAGACATCTGACCGTTTAAATTACATTTCGCTGGAGCACGTTCATTCATAACGTTACTTGAGATTTCGAATGCTTGTGTATTTAGTGATTTAATTTTACGTACTACATGTAGAGAGGTTGGTAGAGATTGTTACTCTAACTAATATTAGGGTTAGGAAAATAATTATTTTCTACTAACACTTGAAAATCTAATAAAACTTTCTTTAACCAATAAAATTCTAGTAATCGGCAAGGTACGATTAAATTAATTATCATTCAACCTTTGAACATTTTTTCATTTTGTAGTTAACATAAATTTTCATAAAGTTTAATTGACAATAGTTTTTAACAGACATAGTGATTTCTACATATCGCTATACGTAGGATCGTCTATTAGCTTCGCTTTGGTTGTAATTTCACTGCGACATCGACTGACGGTAATGAACTAAATTAAACTTTCACCAGATTACTATCTAAATATTTAAAACTCGATAAAATATACTTTTAATGACTATTCCAAATGTATTTTATTAGACACGGGGAGCTGAGAGCTTGCCTTCGGTACGATTTGATACACATTGAAAAAATTACACATACATTTTCTTTTATTGCCTCTAAAACATTTTTATTTTACATTCAAATTAATTGAGAACAAACAACACACTAATGAGGTGGAAACGTATTTTATAAATGTCTAAGAATTTTCGTATTAATTTTAAACACCGGGATAAATACAAGTCAGTGTACACCATAAATAAGAATTAAGTGTATATTTTTCAAACATGTTTTATAATTGAAAATAATTTAAAAGTTAAACATAATTATTTTTGGTGAAGTAAACAATATTGAAAAACATAGATTTTCCCATATCTTTTATTAAGAACTAGCTTTCGCCCGCGGCTCCGTTCGCGTGCAATTAAAAAAAACAAAAGTGAGTAGCCTATGTGTTCTTCCAGTCTATCCTCTACGTCTATGCCAAATATCATCGAGATTCGTTCAGCCGTTTAGGCTACAAACTCTAACAAACATCCATCCATCCATCCATCCATTCATCTAAACTTTCGCATTTATAATATTAGTAGGAAGTAGGATAGGAAGGATAGGATAGTAGGATTACTGTTCAAATCATAAGTGATTTCCATCCAATTATAGATTTTCTTTAAAATCAGAGATCTCTTAGAAAATTCTTGGTACGGTCATCAACAATCAGGAGTATTAGAGAGTATATAAATAACTCCAGGAAAAGGATGAACGAATTCCATGAATTACTCTAAGGGAAGAAACAAGGCTTAACGAAATTGCACAACAAAATAGCTACGGAAAAAAAGTGTCTTTTTATGATATACTGTTTACAAAACTTCTTGTATGAAGTGTATTTCCTATTTTATTCGTGTCGCTGCACATTTTGAGCGTTTATTAAATATTGTTTAAATTATTCCCCGCCCGCAGCGAGCGACATACATTTGAGGGCTCTCCGATGTCGTTAACGGCATCCCCAATGCGCTTATTAGACCGTCCGTCTCATTTTATTTACAGAGAATAAAATAATTACACAATAATATTCAGAATTTAATGGTCTCCGTGATATATTTATTGCTTTTATGTGTGCACTCGTGCGATCAGGCCACGAACGACATTTGTTTTTTTTTTTTCAATAAATATTCATGAGTGATAGAGGCATTGATATACATTACAAGATTCATAAGTCAAGACGGCACTCGGCTGTGGTGGCGCCGCGGTCGCAGCCACTCACTATCATTTAACGATGTTTCTTAACATGTCGACTCAGTGCGACTTCATATTTTTATGACGCATATATCTTTAACTTGTCTACACTTAATATCAAATGCCATATCTACAAAATTATTGTTTTAGTCTCTCGATACTTACAAGCATTAAAATATTACAACTAACTAAATAGGCTTGTTGAAAGCTCGTTTTATTGCGTTGTAAGAGAACTTGATTCAATAAAGTGAATACACATATTGTAATCACGCATTTGTTTTTTTTCCTACGAGTATCATTTCTCGAAGTATAATTTACGATTATTATAATATTAAAACGACATTTTACCATTCTTTAGAAGAGGTATTTTTTCACTTATTATCAGGAATGGAGAACTCTATACTACCCTACAATGTTCACTGATATCAATTCATTTCTAGGTTTGTTATCTATCGTTAAATTATACTTTACACCAAAAAAAAATCATAGAAGAAATTAACTAATTAGATAGCTATTTATCTATAAATTAAAAGATATTTTGTTTTAATTACATGATTTAAATTATGTAAAAACTAGCTTCCACCCGTGTGGAATTAAAAATAAAACTAAAGCAAGTAGCCAATGTGTTTCCAGACTATTCTCTACATCTATGCCAAATTTCATCGAGATCCGTTCTGCCGTTTACGGTACAAATTCTAACATCCATCCATCCATCTAAACTTTCGCATTTACAATATAAGTAAGATTTTTTTTTTTTTATACGACAAGGTGGCAAACGAGCAAGCGGCCACCTAAATCCGCCGAAATGGCGAAGTGACCGCTGCCCATAGACATCCGCAATTGCAGATGCGTTGCCTACCCTAAATCGTCGGAGGAGGAGACGCACATAAAGAGGATATTTCCCCTTCCTATGCGTCTCTTCCACCGTCAAATCCACTTTCCCATCCAAACCCTTCCTTATAAGAAATGGGTGGAACGGGAAAGGGACTAAAGTTGGGCCTCCGGCACCACACTCATCAGACGAAACGCGGAATTGCTTCCGCTTCACGCCTGTTTTCTGTGTGGTCGTGGTATTGCACCGGGCGAGCCGACCCATTCGTGCTAAGTTGTTAAAGCGGGCTCTACCACTGTTAAAGATAAAGATAAGGAGAGCTTTGCGAGTTTTCTTGAAGCTTTTTGCTAGTGATTTTGAATAAAAATACACGTTGAATTGTTTCTTGTACACGTGTTTCTTGGCTGCTAATTATATCTGAGCGGAAATTAATTAGTGATGTAACAGTGTCCTAATGAAGGAACAATATAATTATGTTATTAGTTGTTCCCGGTGTGTCGTGGCAGGAGGCACGCGCCGGTCCACGCGCCTATAACTCACTTAGTTTGACCCTACACATTAGTATTAACTGAACAGTCCGATTGTTCAGTAAAAACTGAATGAATGTAACCAGCGCTACCATTTCCTTTTTAAAATGTATAATGATTTTTCTACTTTCGAAAGTTTTTTGAGGAGAAAATATAACTTAGGTACAAAAAATAATAAACACTAAAAACCTTTTCTATTGAGTAGCTAAGAGGGGGACATACAAACATTGTTTTAATTATTTGTTGGTAAAATTACGATAAATAGAAATTAGATTTCAAATGTTATAATATTTAATTTTAAACTAGTACGCCATCCCTGATATTTCAGGGACGGCGTACTAATTTCTAAAAAATAAATCATTTTAATCAAATGATATTTTTAAGCAATAGCTCAAATATTTGATAACTAGCTGTTGCCCGCGACTCCGTCCGCGTGGAATAAAAAAAAACAAAAGTGACTAGCCTATGTGTTCTTCCAGACACACTATCCTTTACGTCTATGCCAAATTTCATCGAAATCTGTTCAGCGGTCTACGCTACAAACTCTAACAAACATCCATCCATCCATCTAAACACTCGCATTTATAATATTAGTAAGATAATAAGTGTCAAATGAACAGCTCTACCTGGGCTATTACATTATCTGGTAAAACTATAGGATTTTGTAAACGTATTAATGTGTATCTAATGCAGTTTAACATTTTGATTAGTCCATTTGTCCTCTAATAGACGCTCGATTATACTTGAAGATACCAATAAAATTGCTATTAGAATAATCTCATACAAAACGGAATGTATTTTAAATTCTATGTGTTAAGAGTAAAGTATACAAAATAGACAATCAACTAGTTTTACTTTAGTTAGCTAAATCTTTTAAAGATTTTTTATAAAAACTAAAGCACAATATGCTTATTTCTATTAATCGGCAAACTGACTGCAAAATATACCTATGTAAGACTAAGCGTAGAGCGTAGACCTAAGTAGAGCGTCGGTGGCTCAGTGGGTGAAGCACTTGACTTGTAATCTACAGGTCTTGGGTTCGAATTCCGCCGCCATGTACCAATGTGATTTTTCGATTTTTCATATGTACATAATTTACCCGACGATCTTACGGTGAAGGAAAAGATCGTGATGCAACCTGCACATATCGGCGAAGAAATTCGGCGATATGTGTGAAGTCAACCAACCCGCACTTGGCCAGCGTGGTTGACTATGGCCTAGTGACCCTAACTTTAGGGTAGGCTCCTCGGTGGGGACGTATAGTGAGCTGGTAATGATGTAAGACTAGAACAGGCCGTAAGTATATTACCAATAAAGTGCGTCATAACAGCCTAGAAATTCTAATTAGGGTTGGGACAAAGATAAACAAAGACTTCAAAGGATGTATTAATTTCACCCGGAACCTTTATCACAGAAAGGTAAGTTCTTTGATCACGACCGTAAAATTCACGCAACGGTAGCATATTACAACATTTAAGATTAGTTGAACATAGCCCTACAAGATTTTGTTACAACTCCGTTAAAAGTTAACGGATGGCCGTTAAGATATCCATCGTGTTTTCGTCCATTAAACATATCGAAAGCTCCGTTAAGTCAGTTATGATAATAACGTACATCTCCTTAATAAATACGAGTGCGGTGTTCAGTTCCTCGGCTCTTATGAAACGAATGTTTGACCCGTGCTCCCCGGCCCAGGCACGGCCTCATGAATATTTAATATTTACAAATTATTAATCCAACACTTATCCGTCCGCTCTCGTCGCATTCCTATGTGATAGTGCGTCGCCAGCGTCACTATCTGACTTCGTCGCTTTTGAAGGCTTTATGAAGATTAGAAAATGGAGTGCCCTCACATCACTTCGAAACTGTAGCGGCCATTAGCTGCCTAAATTTTATTCCAAAAGGTCAAACATTTGTGTGTGTTCTGCTTTAATTTAGCGTTCGGTGGTTTTCGTGAATTACTCATTACGTAATTTCATTTTATAACGTAATTTAATACTTGCATGCTCTCGAATAATTTTACAGTCGTTTGCAAAAGTTGTGCAAAATAACCGTTAGAATATCATAGTGATAAAATTTTCTCGTAATGTTCAAAGGGAGAGCAACGGGAAATATTTTTATTGAGTTTTAATAAATCTGTTTAACGTTCAAATTTGTACAATCTTTAGTGTCTAATTAATAAATGTTTCAAATTTAAGGTATGTTCTATAAATAGAGAACGAAGAATTCTTTACGAATACTATAAATGCTTGCTGAGACACCCCTAATATTTTTATGAGATTAATGTATGACGTCATACAGAAAGCTGTATTTATACAGAAAATCATCAACCAATCAATCGAAATACTTTCATTAACATATTGACGTCCAAAATACTTCTATAATGAACTCAGTCACGCGTACATAAAATTTAAATACATAAGTGGCTACTGTATTAAAAATATTGATAAAATGTATTTTGGAATGTCTTTAATTGCTACTAATAATTCAATCCTATGCATTACAGATAAGTCGGGGCGTTTTAAAAGGGAACAACTTAATTGCCGCATCTTATGGAGATGAGTAAACCTGAATCAGAGCTTACAGGTGTTACTTCTGTGTGCACGTGCGCTCAATATTAATGCCACTAGTACCCGCGGCATCTTAATGTAACTTTTAAAATCATGGAATATTGCAGTATTTCTTGTCCTACGTAAAATATGGTATGTCCTAAAACGTAGTCTTTCTCTTGTAAATTAATAATATATTTTTTGTTACCTTGTCACCTAATTCAGCTCAAATGTAAACTACTAAAAAATGGTAAATTGTGTGACACCCCAAGCCGAGGTCCCCTCTCGGGGCCCTTGTGCCTAGTAACTCCATGGAGCGTCCACCGAAGCGACCTAAGAGCTCGGCGGCCTCCCAATCCGGTAATAATAACGAAGTAACGGCCCGTGCCGAGGCTCCTGAGGGAGCCCTCGAGCTTAGTTACTCATAAACGAGGTTTAGGCTAAGCGCCATCTGCGCTCGGCCACCTCAATCCCGGTGAAGCTGTAAATGCCTCCTCAAGGCAAACAGTGACAAATCAGTCACAAAAAAAAAATGGTCAAGTTGCGTTTTTCTACATCAAATACATTTCTAACAATGCAACCTATCAATTTAGTTTTTACTAATACATTAAATAGGGTACTCAAAAGCTACGTAATGAAGGCTCAACAAAAAACAACGCTTAAATTTTTAATAGATGTAAGGCCTTGTTACTTCATCCTGTTAATACGTAAGCCAACATGATGGACAATAGCTGATCAAACTTATGTATTATGTTAAAATGGTTCTTTGTGTCGGCTGCGCGGTAAAATGACGACTCCATGTTTAACTTACGGCGCGCGGTTCTTTTGATTTTCGGGAACATCTCCTTCGTATCTGGATGCTCTGACGTCCCGATTGTTCCATCGACTTAACATATCAATTACGTCGAGCACAACGATAGATAAGAGCTTGAGCGACGTGAATAAAATAATTAACCGATTGGTGTTTGTATAATTCATCAAGTGGTCGGGCGTCGTGACGCTGGGCCACTTAGTGCGGCGTTATCTGATAGCCGGTCGGGTATCTTGCGGTGAATTAGTACTCCACAATGGACTGTAAATGCACTCGACTATTGTGCGTGGCTTTTGGGCGGCTTTATCGGATACGGCGTGCAGGTCTCGTGATGGCCGCGGCCGGAGATAGGAGCCCTTGGTCACGTAACAGTAGCGCATTACTGTCAGGCCCTTTGTTGGCTGAGTAATTATGATGTCGATCCCAGATCATAACTTAAGGGCTTTTATTTGAAATGCACCTTGACAAACCTCACCGAGATCGTTTCTGCTTGATTTGGATGTGGATAAAAACAAATAAGAATTAAACAGTTTTATAGCAGATAATACCCTTATGCGGTTTTACTTATTACAATACTATTAGAAACTATTTACTCGTGTAAATATAAGCTTAAAGACGTTAAAATGATCAACCTGTCAGAATACAAAGCTATAATTTTTTACGACTGAGACGCGATTATAATTCATATTTCATGGCACTAAAAGTATCATATTGTGGCTAAATTATAATTATTCAACGTAGTCTCGGCGTATAAAACGTAGTCCGCCAATCGAGACGGCGGTCAACAACGTTATTAATAAAACACACAGTTTGACCCGTGACCGGTCAAAAACAACAGACTAATAAAACTCAGTAGATCAATGGAAACCTGCTTGTAATCTTTAGAAATTAACAACTATATTTAGATTAATTGCCATTGAATTCGAATTTTTTGTACACTTATTTTCCAATAAGAAGAAAATAAATCGTTGTATTTACTGGAGGATGGCAGTACTTGTCAATAACCTTTAATTGCTTTTATTTTAATTTCTTCAAAACATTTACTCCGGTGGGCTCACCAATAAGCAAGTCTATATAAATTTGCAACATTTTGTGAGAATGAAGCAAAAATACGATCAAAAAAGTAAAGTAAAATAAATCAGACATTTAATTGTAGTGGTTATACTGAGTATTTTAGACTGTGGCAGTGGGGCAAGAGTAACGGCGTCCCCGCGGCGCAACTCCAGCGCCATCTATTACGTCCAGTGACGGAAATTAAAGAGAAAGGAATAAAAATGTCCCGACTAATGGCGGGCGCGGGCCTCTCGCGGCGTATGTGTAATACCGCCCCGGGGACAGCGCCCGGCCCCGTCTAAATAATTTTAATTACAGGTTATTGATAAATATTCTCTCCCGGAGCGTTTGGATCTGTCGATAACGCTGCACAATTAGGCGGTGACCTTTGACTCGACGATTTGTTGTGGGAACGGCGAAATTGGTCCCCCGAGGCGCGTCCAGCCACCGCCGAACATGTTAGCTCAACTTTAGAACTCTTATGATCATTCTACTACAAGAATAAAACAGTTTTATAGTTTGCAAGGATTTTAAATTTGTTTTTTTTTATCGTTTATAACATGAATGATGGTTATTGATTTGGCATATGTCAAAACCTAGATATGCACTAAAATAATGTAGTATTTTTGTGCGTTGTCCACATGTAATGTAAATGACAATAGTTATGCCTAACTTTTAATTATCAAAATATTGAATTAATATATTTGTTTATCTTTATTCGTCACATTTTGTATCAACATTAATGATGTTGATGATAACTCTTTATGGATGCAATCTCCATTAGAACCACGTGTGAACACTCCATTCAAGTGTAGATATTTTCAAGGTGTGTTACCAGAGAGCAGTAATATACGAGTAAAACTCGGGGCATCGAATTGATATACAGTCAACAGACATTTGAATAAAGAAGCGGTATTTACACGGAGATTATTCGTATAAGCTTATGTATGATCGCGCGTCAGTTCTAGAGATGTATGCTATAAGTTGCGCTTCGGGTGGCCATCCCGTTGCCGATGAAAAGCGTTTTGTCACCAGCTGCCGCTATGAATATTTACAAGACCAGCCCAGAAACACGCCCCCTCCCGCTCCGTCCCTTACTCAGCCCGAAATATAAACGAGATATTCCGCATTTATTATTCAACAACATCCTCTTGCATTTTTAAAACGTTCTTTCGTACGCTTGATAATTTAACAACATAAATCAGCGCACTATCTCAATAATGACTTTACCAGCTTAGACGTTTAATGCTATTACAATCGATGAGATACTCGTAGTGGCTTAAAATGTCACGGCCCACCTTCGTACCGATATGAAAGTTCATCACACCGTCTTCATTATTGAATGTAATAACGATTTAGATGACTGTATCGTTCCCATAGGCAAGTTTCCATTATGATACGACATGCCCATTGATCTTAATTATTTATTCTTTCTGATCATATGAATGTTTGGTATTTTTTCATAAAATTGAAACACGTTAAAGGGTCTGGTTATTTTAGATGAGCACATTTTATTTGTACATTTATAGGTTCAGATGTACGCACTCGATTCGAAAACAAATACTTTTACCAATTTGAAGACCTTAAAATTAATTAATTTTGAATTAGTTAGTATCTTAGGTTATTTTAAAAACGAAGTTGAGTCACATTACTAATAAAGAAGGTCGTCTGGCTTCCAGGTGTTATGGATATGTTTGAGATATGACTTCTCGCTTGACGGACGTAGAATCAAAATATTATTTGTCATGCATCCGAGTGATTGTGGCGTGCCATGCCGTGGCGGTGGCAGACGGTGGCGGGCGCGTTCGGAATTAAACCTGCATCGGCTTCTGAATGTCGATTTAATTGCCAGATAAGTCGCCGCGCGCGCAACTCTATTGAAAGATAATACTCCGAGATGTTATGTGCTTTATAGAGATTCGAGATCACATTCAGTGTACATTACGTTTGAATTTAAAAAATAAATATGTCCTTCACACATCACTTAGCTTATTGAAATAATATTATTTTCTTAACATAGTAGTATTGTTATTTCGGAAATTAATAAAAGTAGTTATTAAAAACTTTTGCCTTTTGTTTTTTTCTCTAAAACGATTCGACTGCGTTCAATCTATATCTGCAATAGGAACTAACAGTAATCTAAAGAGATAAATTTTAATGGTTACCGAGTTAAAGTTTCCGAGTGGGCGCCTAAACACTACAAGGGCTCATAAAACGACGAGTATGGTAATGTTGGAGGCACATTATCCACTCACTAAATTATTTTCTTCAAGTCCAACTGACAGGAACTACGAGCTGGCTGAAAGCGGGGCTGTTAAGGCTACTTCTAAGTTACTTTTGCCATTGTGATTCAGTTCCAACGTCGACGCAGATGCAAACAAAATATTTCTCTTTATTTATTAACACCCTTTACAGACTGAGAGCTAATTTGAATCGTGAAGTATACCACGAGCTCCGAGCCACAGAACTATAAAATTTGTAGAACGAAATAATTAATTAATAAATTCCCTAGATAACTGAGGTCATGATTTACTCTAATGATAGAATCTGTTGCAATGGATCTGAAGAACCACGACCATCATCCGATGACAAAGTTACCACGTAACCTATTTTTCCATTCACCGGTTTTATTAACATTAATCTGAATAGATAATTATATTTTAACACCGATTAAAACGACTGTTAGAATATTAAAAATATTTCTTGTCGATGTTACGGTCCTGTAGCACTGTATTATGCACTTACAAATCATGCTCGGCCACAAGTCGAGTATAATCCTGACAAATCAACGGAGTATTTCAAAGTATCAAGCCTGTTCGACAGAATGGTGGCATATTTCGTCACGGATCGACTGATATATCATCAGACAGTAAATCCTCGGGAACAGACGGCGATCGGGTAAATCACGCGAGTGGGCGGAGCTCGCCTCAGCTTCGCTAAATAACTGCTACCGTTTACCTGTCGCTGATCATCTGATAGCTAATTTAATGTTACACTCGCCTAGCCAGCTGTCACATTGATACTGTTGCAGATATTTTAAATTTAAAGCATTATAATGCTAATAGCGTACGGTGTTCAAAGTTGTTTGTATTACTGTGATACCAAATGCGAATCTATACTAATATAATAAAGCGTAAACACACACTTCTTTGTTGCCTAAGATGTCAGCAATTACAGAATATTTTTGAATAATTATTTTTTTTAATAAAAAGCCCTACTTTTACGTCACGCTTTAGGCCATATATTTTCACGATATTAAACTTAGGGGTAATTATTTTGGATAAAAACCCTAATGTGGGAAAGAGACCATAAGTTGCTGCCAACATCAAGGATATGTCATCATGTCATTTTGACATTTTCAATTGATAACTTGACAAATGTAAACAGTAAAATAAAGTTTATATACTCGTAATATCATGCGGATAAAGACGCACGCCAACAGCTAGTTTGATATAACTTAAATACGTTTTAATGACAGATTTTGTAATTATAAACCAATGTCGATTTGTAAACATAAAGTCAACTTTTAGATTGAATAAAGAAACATCTGTTGGGCATCAAAAGGGAAAACGAAATATTTCAACATTTTTGAAACAATTTTCTGGCAAACATCTAGCGAATTTCATAATTTTCAATGTTAAGTTTATTAATTTACGCATATTTTTTTACATTAACACTAATATTAATAAACTAGACAATGCATGTTGCATGCTATCTAATAAATAATTTGACAAAAAAAAACCGATCGTTGACCGGGCGCTTTACTTAGTTCAAACAACGAAGGGGGGACCTATTGGTTTTCTAGACAATTCTTTGTTATGTACAATTACGAAATAGCAGATAAAACTGTATTTATGGTACATTAAAGCTAATTTATAAATTCACAATATTATTATTAACAAAGAGGTAAGTACGCTGTTAGAAGTGGACGTATTGCTTGACTCATGGCGCCCAAATTACATGCTTGTTATAAAATGTTTTACAATGCTTATTATATACAACGGCCAGTTGAGATCATCGTAATTGGTGTAGTACTTGAACTATCAAAGTAATAAAAATTTTACCGTTTACAAAACATAGTTCAATTTATTATTGAGATGTTCATACGTGAAATTAATCTCCACTGTAACAAACAAATAAATTGAATATAAATCAATTACGAAGCTTTCATTCAACTAATTTATTTAATAAGGAACGTTTGAAACCTTTATTTTCTTATATAAATGTTATTTATTAAAAAATCTTGTATAATTTATTTTAAATTCGCAATTGACAGTTCTTGTATAATAAAGTGTACGCTATTAAAGAATATTAAATCTAAAGCGGCGAGATATACAGAATAGTGAAGGCAAATTACCCTGTTTGTTAAAGCTTTTATTACCCAACTAGCTTTCGCCCGCGACTCCGTCCGCGTGGTATTAAAAAAAAAATCAAGTAGCCTATGTGTTCTTCCAGACTATCCTCTACATCTATGCCAAATTTAATTGAGATCCGTTCAGCAGTTTAGGCTACAAACTTTAACAAACATCCATCCATCCATCTAAACTTTCACATTTATAGTATTAGTATGAAGTATGATATGGAGTATGATGATAATAACATTAAAATATTATATCACTATCAGACCTATTTCCTAGCAACTAACTTTCAGTACACGTTTAAAGATACCAGTTTCTGCTCAGAAAATTATGGACGGACCGACAACTCAATCTCCATAACCTTCATTAGGGTCATTTATTTACAAATAACTCAATAAGCGATATTTACATGTTTAACTATGGGTGTTGTTACATGTAATGGAGCCTTAATTAGTGCTAGGAATTTACATTCTAGGAAATCTAGGAAAGAGGATTTTACTAGTAGTAAATAATAATGTATTTTCATACGAAATCGGAATATAAAAATTAACTCTGTATGTGAATAATTACTTTGTAAAATACAAGGTACCAAAAATATGTAACCAAAGATAAATAGAATCAGGTACAGACGAGGAAACTGGCGGTGTTCCACATAAAAGCAACAATTGTTCGAACATTTTGAAACGACACGCGGAATAAAAAAAAATACGGTTCAACTTATAAATGCACTTGTCTGAAAAAAGTCGGTTAGTGATACACAGTTTTTTTATTATTTTTTGTCCCTTCGTTTGCACCACTCACTGCTATCTAATTAGATTTTTTTTTATAAAATAAGGTGGCAAACGAGCATGCGGCCACCTAAATCCGCCGAAATGGCGAAGCGACCGCTGCCCATAGACATCCGCAATTGCAGATGCGTTGCCTACCTTAAATCGCAGAAGACGCACATAAAGAGGATATTTCCCCTTCCTATGCGTTTCCTCCACCGTCAAATCCACTTTCCCATCTAACCCTTTCCTTATAAGAAAAGGGTGGAACGGGAAAGGGACTAAAGTTGGGCCTCCGGCACCACACTCATCAGACGAAACGCGGAATTGCTTCCACTTCACGCCTGTCTTCTGTGTGGTCCTGGTATTGCACCGGGCGAGCCGACCCATTCGTGCTAAGATGTTAAAGCGGGCTCTACCATTGTTATTCCTAGGAAGAGGCGGAATTTCTTCTCGTTGCAATGAACAAGGCAATTTTTCCTTAAGTGGATAGAGAGGCGGTTTTCCGTGACTGTACAAGAAAAAAAATCACATTTGTAAATGCAGAAATATTAAAAAATATCATCCATACATGGAGAAAAAAAATAATTTCACCCCTTTTATTTTTTAATGATAATCTCGTTTTATTGTCTATGATAAAATAGCAGGATTGTTTAAATATTTTAAATCATGCATAAACAATGTTTTAATATGTTACATAAGATCACATTATAATCTTTGAGTAATTACTTATTGAAAACACATGCTTATTAATGTAAGAAGTGTCAAGTGGGAAAATTATGTCGAAAATATGGAAATTGATTTAACAGCCGTAGATAGTGTCCGTAGTTTTTTAATAAGCTGATTGCTCGACAGTTATTTACGACTACGATCATTATGTTGCTTTCTCAATGAAAATTATATTGAAATATAAGCGAAGACCCTCGCAGTCAAGTGGTTGTGAATCGTAGGTACGATAACTATGGTCGCCAGATCGAATTTCAGATGATATGTTTTTTTTTTTTATAAGAGAGGGGGCAAACGAGCAACGGGAACACCAAGATGTTCATGGACGCCCATGGACACACGCAATACCAGAGGAACTGCAGATGCGTTGCCGGCCTTTGAGGAGTTTATATGCTCGCTTCTTGAAGGACCCTAAATCGTAGCGGTTCGGAAATATCGGTTTGATGAATTTTATATTACTTTTATTAGAATTTAACCGTTCCTACGTGAATCATTATAAAACATTTATTTATATTTTTAAGTTCTTACATAAAATCTCTTGCAATTCAATGAAAGTCAATTTAACAAAAAATCATTATTTTTTGGTCCTCATGTTTTATAAACATTCCAAATAGATTCTATGGTATATTTTATGTTGTTCTAGAATTTGATCAATGTATTTTGTATATATGTTTTGATTAGTTAAAGTGTGAAGGGAGCGGTGCACGCCGGCGCATGCGCACTCCGCACAGTACACATAAATCAGCGACGCGAGCGCAAACCGCTCGCCGATTAATCGCAACGAAGCTCTACACAAATCAAAATGTAAATGGATATAGTATGTTAAGTGCGCTCTGCCCAGTAATAATGATGTTAGCATTAGGCATATTAATTGGCCGGATAGGCAGTATCTCTACGCGGCGGCCGGCCGCGCACGCCACCCGACTGCTCCCTGCGATCTCCGATATATCTCCTTACTGAGACCTATCGAGTTTACCTTTTCCTTGTTAAATAAGTAATGTCGCTATAGTATTGCGTGCGCTTTAATTAGACATTATTGATGTAACGCGGCGCATCTTAAACACAATCCAAACAACGTAAAGGACTAAAGTCGGACGGAGCTCAAAAGGACCGCTCCCTAAATGTCGCATTTAACAGAATAAAAGCGTTGTTACCGTGGAATCGTTAAGGCAAAAGCATATTGAAATGAAGAACCGGATCGCTAATGAAGGCCGCAAAATCAAATCGACTTCGATTTCAGCCGGACGATGTTTATTATGCATTTAGCGTCGTGTGGCGACAGCGCGCAGCGGGCAGCTACCGGTCCTTCCCGCGCCCGCCTCCTCTCTGTAGCATCTCCGTATGTTGCCCGACTAATTTACTTTTAATCAAATTAATAACTGCATTTTTATTTAGTCACGGCATGTTAATTTTTTAAAGAGAAACATCAAATATACCGCTGTGTTTTAATCATTCTAGATTGTTTTAATTAAAAATAAGACAAAGAAAACATTCTCATTCATATAAAGATAATTAAAACGGACAACGTATAAAGATTGGTTTGGTATGTTTTTTTCTATAGCAGGATAAATCCGAGTGACGAGAGAAGTGATTCAGAGTTTCGTAGATCCATGTTTGGTAATGGAGCTGAACAACAACGCAGTGATTACGCGCCACTCGCCACTTGCATAACAGAATATCTTAGTGCAATTACGCATAATGTGTGTAATGTAAGCGAACGATAAACAACTCTATTATTGACATAATTAATAGTTAAAGTAATATCTTTTTTAAATCATTATACGTTTGGAGAGTGAGGCATCGTTTGAGGTCACGCTGGGTTAATTCTGATATTATTGAATAATGATTATTTATAATGTATGTGGGCTGTTTGCGCAACAGGTGTGCACATGTTATTATTAAAGAGTTTAAGCTATTTGTTTGTATATTAAATTGATTCTGTTCTTGTGGGAATATTACTTTAGGGCACCTACGTCGCATATAATTAACTTTTTATGGTTGTTCGTTTGCTACTTTCTGTCAACAATTGGAATGCAAATAAGTTTCAATAGTTGTCTTGTTATTTTTTTATTTTGTAAGAAAAACGCTTATTTTCCCTACCGTAGTAATAAAACATCTACATATTTGTTTTCTTTTCACAAGTA
Source organism: Papilio memnon (assembly GCA_003118335.3). Taxonomy (NCBI): domain Eukaryota; kingdom Metazoa; phylum Arthropoda; class Insecta; order Lepidoptera; family Papilionidae; genus Papilio; species Papilio memnon. The sequence goes on along the minus strand of LD700012.1, from coordinate 628,327 downwards.
AAAAATAACGACTGTATTATTACAACATTAATAGTGACAAATGCTCAATCGTTCAAATAAATTGTTTAAAAATCTCAACAGCAATGTAATAAAAAAAGAGTTACGAAACGAGTCGGCGTTATCACGAAACTTTTTGTTAACTGTAACTTAACTAAATGAGTCGTTTGACCTTGCATCGCATTAATAACGCACCGACTTTATTAATGACGACAATGGAGAGTCGATAGCCGAAGCAGTCGGCGCACGCGCAACCACTTCGTGTGTCGCCGTCCGCCGACCGCCGACCATCCACTATCGGAGTCTATTACCACATCGAGCGATTAACTTAATCACACTGATAATTCAACATCTCGTATGCGCTGTATAATTTCGGCGATTTTTATACCTGGGTGGCTCAACATCGGCCGTAGTTATTTAACGTCTTCATTTACAAATTACCATTATGTTCCCCGAGTGACGTTTAGTATCGATTATTTACAATTCGATTTCGTGAAGCAGACATTATAACATTGAAAGATGTGTATGGTAATAGTTATAGGCGATTTGATATTTTAATTACCTCTCGTGTTAATTGAAGCTACGGGGTATAATGCAATTAATGGACGTCGCCGTTCCGGTGCATCGTCAATCACTGCGAAGAAATAAATATTAGAAAAAAGATATACTACTGATTTGAATATCTCTATATGTCCATAGAATTAAAATTGTGTAGAAGAGACATCAATACCATAATTATGAATTATTTTGTAACTCATTTGTATCCGAGTCGTGATAAATATTATCAAATTAATAACTCTTTCTTAAATTGAGTATATTTTTTGTATCGGGTGGAAATCTTTAAAATATACCCTGCCTTCTGGGAAGACAGTGAGGGTTACGTGAGACTTGATTCTTTGAAACCCCTTTGGTAGTCTACTGCGGCTACAGAGAGTCGTAGGATTTTCAAGGAACGCCATGGAACTCTCCGTACTTGAATTCTACACGATCCAGTCATAAACTCCCCTTGTGCCCACGCATAACTACAGAAATACAGGAAAAATCCTTGTTACCGTCTTTCAAGGAAGACGATCAGAGCCCCTACTTTAATCGCCCGCCCGCGGGAGTCCCTTTAGCCGCCTTAAATTGTGTCTAAAGAAATTTCAAAACTTACTTCTAATATGTGTTTTACATGTGCATAGAGCTATTAAATAACTTTCCTACAGAGAGATTACATTGCCCCTGGACATACAGATGTGTATTGTTAATTGATCACTTAATTATTTTGCGTGTCCGTTTAAAACTCACCAATTAAATCATCCTATTCTTTTAAAACAGATAATTAAGAAATGCCCGTCGAATTGATAGCATGCATTCTTTAAGAATTGAAATGTAATTTACTTTATTCAAATGAGATGTCTCTAAAGTGGTTTTGGTTGTGTGCTATTATTATTTTGTCGTGGTTTATTGGAATTTCGTGTTCATTAAACGACGGCGAGGAGATGGCTTGTTTAATTTAAGTCTATAGACGGTTATGTAGTACGTAGAGCTGACTGAGAATTCTTTGATTTATGCGGGTACGTTAAGGGGACATGAAGCTTGATGTTATCGGTAGATTTTGTCGCCAGGAAATGATCGCAAGAGGGCGTTGTTCGTAGTTTTATTGCGCCGGCCAATGTTCTTGTTCTATCGCCGATACGATGCGCCTGCGCCACCTCAGCCCCACTTTAGAAACGCGATATTTTAGCGACAGCGTACATGATTAATTTATGGGCATCGAACAATATTTCTCATCCGAGAGCCGGCTTAAATCCGATTTAATATACAGATAAATTGATTTATAGGATTATCGGACCACATCTGTGTCCCGTGTGCGTGTACTAAAAATATAAATTCCTATTTGATTTTATTGTTACCTCATTGATAAACTTGCTTCACTTGTCTGTTCTTTTGCTCATATTAAGGTAATAAAAATATAGTCGTAGTAAGTACAGCTATAAGTAATGCTGTCCATCACTGTTTTGAATGATAACTGCATATATTTTGTATCATAATTTTGTTTACTACACTTAATAATTTGTTAAACAAATTAAGTTGTGGATGTTTAGTACAATTATTACACAATAATTACCGACATAAACGTTTCTTCGCTTTAACATGTCATAAAAAGCAATATTTACGATCGTTCTTGCCTTTATTAGTGTTCTATTTATAAAAGCTCGTAGTATGAAACTGTAGGGATGCGTGTCAGGAGCTTTGGCACAGCCCTAATGCGGCGTCGGGAGCTTTGTGGCACCCCTGCGCGATTTGTGCTTTATGCGTTATGAAGCTCACGAGCTTTCGTTATGACCACAAATTGCGACTCTATATTAGTACTGAGTAATGAAGTGTTTATTTTTTATTGGCTGCTCGTGTTTGAGCTTAGTTGGGTTTTAAAGTACAGTTCACTCAAAGGTTTAGTTTATAATTATCTTATATTATATTTCCTTATATTCAAATTTCTCTTTACTACTAGAAAAAAATATAAAATATATTAGTAACTTACTTTTTTTTACAAAGTAGTTTTAAGATACTTTAATTAGATATTTGATTTGGACTTTTTTTAATTGTTTTTTTTTTAAACAAATGTAGAAATGTGTATCTAAAAAAGTTACTGAAATTAAATTAATGTAAACATTTTATTATGAAACGCACGTCGACAGTCTTGTATTTTTATTTACCGCTCGGCTTTTATATTTCAATTCTACGATTTTTATTTTCTTTAAAAATTCTATGAGTAATCTTAACGACTGTTGTTCAATACACAAGGCATATCAATGCTATCGAAGTACGCCTCGATAGCGCCGACAGAAAAGGGGACGATATTTTTTTCTTTAATTTGTAATTTTCTTAGTAATTAAGAGCGACGTCGTCGTCTGTTTAATGCAAATGAACCTATTCCCTATCATTAGTCTGTACACGTTCTACTAACGTTACTTTTGGTTAATTAATCCCGGGATCTAAACTATGGCAGCAAGTCTCGTTTATTATTCACACGCGACCGCTGTTAAATAAAGTGCATTACAACATATATAAGATGGTGCGATAGCGCGAAAGATATCGAGATAACTTCCACTATCAAATTAATTGCGTTTTAATATAACTTAATATTCATTAGCAAATAAATAGAGACGGTTAAATGGGGCTAGTATTGGGTGGTCTAGTCATAAACACGCACTTACGTTGCGCCAAAATTAAACGGAATCATGACTTGATGTTTATAAAAGCATTAAGCATAACTTAAAGGAATCTTAGTACTTCTTTAGCGAATTTGATTTGGCACATCTCTGCTTAATTAGGGAGAGGAAAATGAGATATAACACTGGTTTATAACAGGTGCTAGTATTTAATTGCGTTATTCTACAATCTATGTCATTACTGGAGTATAGCGTAGCTTGTTTTGTTTTTTTTACAATGTGTTATTGTCCCCTACGAAGGGACATTGTTCAATAGTTTTATTAAGCCTCGATCAGTATCTTCGGCTTGAGCAGACTGGTATATCGCGGCCGGCACGCACTCGCTCTAGCTCCCTAACTCGGACGCGTCTTATCATTAAAAGTTTCCAACTCAATTTATCTTATCGTACGGTAGTATCGTGAGTAGTTTTCACAATGAACGACGTGCCGATATCTTCCAATTTCTAATCTGAATGATCCACCTCGTTAATTAGATGTGGTATACTAAATAGCGTCTAAACAGTTATTACTTAAGGTTGAATATCGTTTGCGATTGTGTGAATTTTATTTTTAATTTAATAACTTAATACGCCGATAGATATAGTAGAGTGAATGGCGCGCGCGGTATCGTCTCCCCGATAACTCAGTCCGTGTGCGACCAATCAAAGTACTTCATTAAAATCTTATCGACATTAGATAAATCACATGGCGACCGCAATCGATTATTTTGATAATTAATGGTCGTCTTCAAATATGTCGAACTCTTGCTTAGACCTTTCAGCTCAGTCAGCTCTTAACGATGCAAACAGAACGCAAGGAGCACAAATGGTGAAGAAACATACGCCTCGTAAGACATTAATTTTCTTTGTATTCTTAAGAAATCTTGTCTCCCTAAATCTCTGCATTAAATGTGTAATACTACTAATCTGAAAAACACCGATTAACTTATACCAAAAACGTTTCAACGGGAAAATGAAATCGGGTTTTGAGGCTTTTTATTTGTGGACAACAAATAAAAATTATTAGGAATTTGATTAAGGACATAGAATATGCCAGTCCTTTATGCTCTAAGTATACAAAAAAAAAGAAAAACTTTTCAGGCCGTTTTAGCACCCGCAATCAGTCCGTACAGACCTGCCACTGGTACGCCCGTCAGGTCCGGCGCGGCCCGGGCATACATTAATCTACATCAGCACGCGCGCCACGAGATTAATGAACCAGATAAAAGTTAAATACGACTACAGATGTCCGCTCCTCTAACAGCAGCCAAACGAACTTTATACCGGGAGACAATAATTGATGAATTAAACTGATTCGAAGCATTATGAATGTTAATGATTACTGACGATCGGGCCGGCGATATCGAAGATACAGCCCTGATAATTACAACCAATACTTGAATAGGTCTGCTTGAAAACCACTAAAGTTTCTTTAAGTGCATTTATGCTCTAGTCTTATTTAAAAAAGAGGAAACGGGTAACAAATGGCTACAGACTAATGCCTGATCAAACCATTTGAATTGCATAGTACTATGTGATATATTGATGAAATAAAATACCTAGGTAAAACAGTGTGGTATTATGTATAACCAAACAAAATATGAATTTTTAGCTGTCTTACAATGACCAGCAGTCTACACAATAACTGAATCTAATCATATTTTATTGGCAACTGGATATATTAAAAGTCTCTTCCAAATGACTGACGATGAGCAATGTGGACTGGTCTACATCGTTTGCCTCTTTTGTTATGCTTTCGTATATGAAAGGCATAGTATTTTAATTTCTTTCTTCCAGTCAAATAACTTTCTGTACAAGCGTGTGTTATGTAACAGTTAACGTCGCTGCATTACTTACATTAGTATTCATTTGTTTCATACAGCTTTCCGACTTTCGAGATCTGATTTTGTTAAGCGTAGTTTATTGACGTCCATTCGAGCATTCTTCTTATGTTTATTTATAGTTTGGTGGTAGAACACGCCTTAGCTGTAATTTATATCTGAACCGGGAATACAACGAATGAATTTTGAAGCCTATATAGGTATTTTAAATGATGACTTAATTGGTGATATAACGCAATTAACTCCAATCTTGGAATGATATTTAGAATGTACTAAACATGTGAAGTGTTAGTACAATATTAATATACCTAATTCGTCCTAACTTCTAACAATGTTGTATGCAATTAGATTTCCCTGGAGAACGCTGCTAAAACTCATAACGAATTGTGCAAATGTAATCTTAAAGCGATTGCGCTCTACTTGCGAGATGTTGTTTTAATTGTTTAATTCCTAGTGAACTCGGGAAGCGGCTGGAAGAGTCGAGGGCAATGACCGTGCGACTGACCTTAATTGTTTCAATTGAAAAACTATCTTCGTGTACGACTTTAGCAAGTTAAGATAGTGAAAAAAGTTTTGGATGTTCAAATTACTTAAAGAAGCTTTTATATAAAGCAAATACACAGTAATAATGTGAAATTTCATGACATTATAATAGTTGAATTTCTCTTTAAATCATTTTCAATGGTAGCGATCATTAAAGTTTTCCAAAAAAGCAATAAAGTTGATCGATAAGAATCGCGATGTGAGTAATTGCTGCGATGTCACTGCGTCGGCCAATCTCCGCAGATCGCTATCAATGATCGCGTGTACCTCCCTTAGGCCCTGGCAGCACGCGCGCCTTCGCAATGCCCTCTGACGGCCAAACTCAACCCATTGTTATACCAACACCACATCTGCTATATCTCACACTAATACCACTCCTAATGGACTTTACTTGTACTCACATACAATACGATATTTCACGGAAATGATCGATGTAAGGAAACGACCTCGTCAAATTAATATTTCATTACCTCGCTGCGGACGTCGTATCGATATTGCAATTTTATTAATGTCGCTGATACCGTACAGAAACAAGTACGGAATATAAACGGACTTATACACGACATTTACAATAATCTGACCTCACAATACGCAATCAAATAGCAATAAATAGAGCTAGATACGGCGATGGTGACCGCCGCTAACTTTGGATGTGCGAATACTATCTCCCCGCAGCCTCCTTAAGCCGCCTGTATTTACTTTTCAACCGCACTCACAGATAAAAGTGTCATAATATTTATGCCATAATTTAGCTTTCTTATGACCCACCGTCATAAAGTCAAGCGTGCTTTCTACATCGCAGAATTCATTACAAAAAGGATGCTAATCCTATCGATTTAGGGTTCAAATCGAGAGTTTGTGATATTTATGAAGGGAAGGGCTATCCGGAGCAGATTGTAGCCGTCACTCGATAATGTTTCTAGTTAGTTCGCAATAAATATGAGAGTCGGTCTGTCGGTTGCCCCGTCCGGCCGTCGGCGTTGGTGATGTTCGCTCGGTGACGGTATGGACTATCTAATTTTATTACCAATATATTGTCATTAAGTCGATACTGATCTTGTTATACGCACAATGAGAGGTACTGGGCCCTCGACGCCGAGCGTACCGCCCGATACAATTTATATTCAAATGACACTCGCCACGCTCTATGGAATCTCACTCGACGGATTTTCACGTAATCTTGACTTAATAGTGTCAAGTGATTGCTCTTAAAAGCTTGTGCAAAATGTTTAGCAACGACTATCCATCAAAGTATAAAAGTAGATTCATATTGTCTTTCTTGATTTAGTCTTAATAACTTGAAATAAAGGTTACAGAGCAATGTTCTCCATGTCCGTAGCTGGTTCTGAACGTGGTAGTATAAGTGTTAGAGAGTGATCGTTACGTAGGAACTTTGAAATAAAAAAAGCCTACTGTCATCAGTGTGCTAATGTGTCGCTTGGACAGCCCCGGACTCCGTCATTCAAGATTAGAGTCACACCATTTCCTCGTCCCGAGATCCCACCTCCATGAAGGACGTGTGTATTCTCACGGGTATTTGAGCCAGAACTGGCCACTATATAAATAAAAAAACCCTAACCGTGTGTACAGTTCACGTCGCACTATTTGCCGGCCATATAAACCGTCGTATTTACCGGCCAGTCATCCACCGTTTAACGCCGAGCTACTTTGGTAACGTCTAAATTAGTGAAGTGAGAAAAGCTAACGCTCGTAACCGTTTCCGATCGACGGTAAATCGCTTCGATAACATCTTTTTGGAGTGTGCGACTGGCATCACTTATTGTGTATTGACAGTCCCGCTGCCGTAGCGGGAAACCGGGATCCATTTTATTATAACCAAACTCGGACGTCGTTTAATGCTCCGTTATTTATTCTCAAATAGGCTTACTTCACCATATTTACACTTTTATTATTGTCAGTGTTGGTATTTATTATTGTCTATTTCGTTAACCATTTGAGGGCTTTACTTAACTCGTACGACATTAACTGTTTACTTAAAGCGAAGCTTTTTTATGTTTCATTCAATTGATGCATCCGAGCATCAATTCAAACGTAAGTGAACCTCTGTTACTACAATATTGTGTTTAACTAAGCACTGTGCGTGGTTTTGTAAATTTACCTTTAATACTGCAACTTCCGTCTACGATTAATTAATACAATATAACAATATTTTGCCCACGTAACAAAACTCTAATTTCTTACGCACTTTTAAAATCAAACATCCGGATCTAATACATCGACAACGGGAATTATATTAATCTTCTCATTTCCCGTTAGTGGATATCACAAGTAAGAGATTAAGCAAATAAGCACGCGTTAATCTCTTCTCACGTGAAATCTTGTAGACAATTAATATTGGTAACATAGAGGTATTGGTGAGCGGCGGGCGTGTGGTCCGGACCTGTATCCGATGTTCAAATGCCCATATTTATCACTATCGGCACTCACTCGGCTTACGCGCTCCTAGATTTAAAATCTCATTACAGTATCCCTTAAGGCTAAGCATTAATTGAGACATTCCGGACTTTTGTCATGTCAAGTCCGATAGCAGGACAAGCAAATAAATGGTTATCGATATGTTACCTGTTACAAATAAGTACGTATCCGTTTAAAGTGAACTCGTTCCTATGAATAATATTTTAATCAGAAATTTAAATGTTGGTATTAACTGCAGTACACATATTTGAAGTACATCGCCTATGGATATGAATGATAATGTTTTGTAAACAGATAACTGTCAAGTATGACTTTTAACACTTACATTAAAAGGAAACGTGGAACTCACTAAAACCTCATTACGAAAACTTGCTTTAAGGTGTTCCTTTATTTTATAGAAATACTGGCAATGCATCGGTTCGACTTGCGCGAGGACATACAAACGCGATGGTCTGTTCCCAGATAATGCGTATTGTCATGGATCCTTAAATAAAATCTCAAATCGTAAATAATTTTTTAAAGATAATTGCAGAAATGGTAGAAAATGTTGCGTAGGACCGTAGACAGTAATGCGTCGAACCACGCGATCCTCTCGTGTGTCGGAGGCATTACTCAAACCTCATTTAGACCTAACTACGCTGCATTGAAGGGAACTATTTTATTCTGTTCTATTGATTCTATTGACGCTTCCACGAAGAATGTATATATGTACTTCTACAGAATGTATATTTTTATTCCAAGTTTGTTATTCATTAACATTGTAATGTGTTAAAACGATATTGATATCTTTGTTTCGTTTTTTTTTCTTTCCATTTGAATGATATTAAGGGCTGAACAACTTTACTAGAAGCGATAGTGTATCCATTTAAGAAAAATATAAATACCGGAAGATTTGATATTTATTCACCTATAAAACATATATTGAGCTTTAATATTTATCATTTGTTATATTTTAATATAAGGCTTGATTTTAGGTATAAGTTGTGTTTGTAAATATATTATTATTTTAATCATACTAATCATACTTCATATTAATATTATAAATGCAAAAGTTTAGATGGATGGATGGATGGATGTTTGTTAGAGTTTGTGGCCTAACTAGCCGAACGGATTTCGATGAAAATTAGTATAGATGTAGAGGATAGTCTGGAAGAACACATACGCTACTCACTTTTGTTTTTTTTAATGCCACGCGGACGGAGTCCCGGGCGAAAACTAGTACAAAAATAAACGTAATAATTCGTGTGTGTTTCATGACTTGTTTCGCGTCGTTTATAAGCCTAGTCTCACACCATGTTGCTTAACTCATATTAAAACACTTGAAGAGCTTAAAACAAGTTGAAACAGTAAAACAAATATAGCAAGCCACTCGAAATTCTCGTGTCTTAACGGTGAAATGCAACCACTTTACCAGCAGCTAAGAAAAGACAACTTTTATGAAAAGATTCAGTTACGTCTTGCCTTAAAGCAGTTGGTTTTAGTTTATTTTGTTCTCGTAACAATGCCTTGGTGTGAACGAGTCGCGCTTTCATATTGTATTTATGAATTTGAATCTCATTCTTAAAATAATAATGTTAGAGTTGATTTTGTTAGTTATATTCGAAGCGGTATCGAAAGTAGCTTCAAAAAGGCTTGAGTTACGATTTGAGTTATTTATAGCGTCCAGTTTGTGCAGTGAAGTACATAGTCTGTACTTCTTTGCTCTCACGAATGATCTTAATTAGAAGTATTGTAGGGAGGAGTAAATTATGTTTGTTGCCGCCGCTCTGCTTTCAACTTGGTTGTTGTAAATCAAATCCCCATAGAGGGCGCAGCGCGTGCCGCGGGCGCGGATTAAAAAATTAATGAGGCCCTAATGGAAGTCATTTAGTGACGTTTAATTTCAACTCATCGTAATGGTACGTACATGAATATTAACGAGAAAAATCTTTGTTGATTTTGTTTATTGTCAGCAATTAAAAGTAAATGTGTAAGGTTTAGAAATAAGAAGATCATAGAGGGTACAGATGTTTATGTAAATGATTTTTAAGCTATCATTTTTGCTTGTATTAGGTTATCAAATTTCAGTAACTCAGAATCAAATGTATTTTATTTCAAATTAATACGTAATAATTACGTAAATATGACTTGCTTTCGCATCAGCATCGCCCTTTATCTGACCACTGTTAGACAAAAGCCTTCTGATTCCTTTCACAGCCCATTTGAAATTATAAATGAAAGATCGTACGATTTACATGTCAGGATGCATTCAGTTCAGATTATATCGATTTAGGTATTTAAATTGCGTACGCGCACGACATAAGCTACCAAATATGTCCCTGTTATACCGTTAAATGAGTGAATGGCGAGCGCAAGACGGGCTGCTTCTGATTGCCGTCTGCTGATACACTTATGTTGACAATCAAATGAATAATTAAATGATCAATCACGTTTGTCAGACGTGAAACAAGAAATCCAATATTATAAGAGGAAAAATTTTAATATGGAACACAATGTAATGGAAGCTAACATGAAACGAAGTGTTTAAATGCGAAACGCTACAGAAATGTGTTAGAACTATGGTTTCAACTTAAACATAAATGAAATATTATTGCTTTAGTATTAAAACATGAACTGTTTTCTTTAAAACCTATACACAAGATATTCGATCAAGTAATAATTATTCTAACGCGTTGAAATAAAGTGTCAACAGCTACGACCCAAATAAGTTGGCAGCGCTGTACTGATGGGTATTGACAGTCTGAGGCGGCGGTGTCGTGCCTCGTGACGGACTTGTATTACGTTAAACTCGATGTGACATTAAATAACAAGCGACGGCGCATGAACGGCCCGTGGAAAAAGTAAGCAGCGAGAGACGAGGATTAACTGACTCGATGCCGGTCGTCAACGACCCGACGATTCTACACCGACACGCAAGTTGACGGATGGCGTCCTTAATGCACTAATTACCATTTCTCCACATTTAAAACGTTTATACGAGTTAATTTTAATTTATTTAGGAACGTAATAAATAAATCTTGTAATTGATGCATTTTGAAACAATATAATATGTTAGAGTTAATGAAGTCATACTAATTGTGTCGAATGATTCGACTCTTGCGGCTTTTTTCTTATCGCGCACAGCCAACAATCAGCACTTTCAACGATATCCATTCCAGTAATAATAACACTCAATACCTCCAGCGGTGATTATCTCCTTTTCGGTAATAGAATACGTGGAATATTTTATCAAGGCACGACCGAGTAATTTAATATAAAGCGTATCACTAAATGATCTCTCGGTCGCGATGAGTATCGCGGGGTTAATAACGGTGTTGGAGGTTCCTCTACGCGGGACACGCGTCGTGATATTATCGCCTTCGAAGCGTTATTGATGGGAGTCCGCCATAACCAAATAGCCTCAGGACCACGTCTGTTTACTTATCTATGTTTTAATATGCTCCGTGTCTAATTGAAACGGCGGGTCGATGACCTCGGTTTTATGACAGGTGCGGACCGGAATTACGTTTTCGTGAGATTTGAACTCGATTGTCGACTACTGAGTAGAGATAAGGTACAGTTTACTTCATACTGTCTATGCCTAATTGTTGAACAGAAGCCGCGTAACGACCTCAATGGCCGCGTCTTTTATGGGAGAGAAACGTCGTGAACATTTAGTGCTGTTGAGATTGCTCCATTAATTCTTGGCCAGTCATTGAGCAAGATTTCGCGCGAAAGCTTTATGCAAACTAACGTCTACGCGTAATATGCTCTTACGTTATTCAGATGAACTTTGATATTAATTTATATTACATTGGAAAATGTGAGAATGGTTAAAACATAATATGTATGCTATGAAATTTAAATTAAGAGTCTAGTCATACTAAAATTCCTTTTTATTATTAACAGCCATACTAATTTTGCCACCTTTTTAAAATACTTCTCTATATATTGTGGTTTTTATTGATTGTTTATAACTATTTCAGTTGTTTACCTAATTATAAAATCCATAGCTTATTAAATATAGCTTGCAATCTATTAATAAAACGAATATAATGACTAACTTTGTTAGTAGTGTTTTAAATAAAATGTTACATCAAATATGGTATCTTGTGAGCGGTCGTAGCGGCGCCGCTGCACTGGTAATGCATATAAAAGACTTAAACGAACACGTATGACTATCGCAAGGATATTATGCACTTTAAAGGCAACACCAGTTGTTTTGTCAGTGGTAATCAAGCGCTCTTTGTTACACTCTTCTTAGTAGTTTAATGTATAGTTTTATGTCTTATGCAATATTAGGCTTTTTGAGTATTTAGAGAAACATTAGAACTTATCAATTCTATAATTGAAAAATATTACTTGATGCTAAAAGGTGATGATTTAGATAGCGCAGCGGTTATCTATCTACGAAGGCTATCGCTTTCTTTTTCTACTAGGAAATAAAGGAAATAACAAAAGGAAAAAAAAGGAGGTAGAAAGAACACGATAGTCTTCTTTCTACCTTCTTCTTTTAATTCTTATCGTAAATTTACGATACTATAAGAAATATTTTTTCTATGGCAGCGTAAGTAACACACGCTATTTCGTTGATACTTCTATGTATAGTACATGTGATTATATGACGAAACTAATTCAAATTGAAACGTGAGCGTTAAGCGTTGTCGAGCGTCAGGGGCCTTGACATTTGCGTGTGCAGCCATTGACCTGTAGCTCGCATGTAGGACATCTACCGCGGACCATTACTGTCCATTCATACAATACGCCATTATTTCACTCTATTTACGACATTCAAGTTGCTCCGGCTAAATGACATCGAGTAGTCTCAAGGGCTTCGTGATTAGAGCGGACAATAAGATGCATTGGGAAATATTGATTTGGTCTGCCCTTTGCCAAGGCAAGGTTTTATGGTAACTTGATCGTTAGTTTTGTATGAACAATAAAGAACTTAGTTTATTTATACAATTTAATAGTTTACGTTATCACAGCTTTAAGTTTAGGTATAATATTAAGAGTTATTACTATGTACAAGTTTTAGTGTAAGATTTTTTTTGTGTAGACTCAATTCATAAACCATTATGTATTCTTGAAGCGTTAAAACATGCAAATTGCATTTAAAGTAGGATTTAACATTTATCGCAACTCGACGTATCGTATACGGTAGTTATATGACATAATATCCGAGAAATAAACTATTCGCTTCTTACCGCCATAAAAGAAACGCACCCGTAGACGACCAGTCCCGGACTGGAATGCTAATAATATCTTAAGAAAATGTATTGGTTCCTATACAGATGCAAATGCGGATGGTCGCTCCGATAAAATTCTAAATGTTATAGCTTAGCAACGCGTCAAGCATTCGACATTGGGCACGGTGCACGAAGGGAGCGGAGGGAAGGCGCAGGGAGGGGTCAGCGATGTTTATTTTTATCGGAGGGATCGATTGTAGAGATAAGTTGATCGTAAGACAAGTAGCGGCCACCCGGCGGCGCGTGATGCCCGCGCGGTCCGGCGAGCTTGCGTTTTATTACATCTTGATATAGATTAATTCGCGTATACGTCAAATAATTGAAACGCCTGCCCGCGGGACGCACGCCATGCTATGAACTGAACGCACGGAATGTTGATCCAATATCTATTAATTAAATCCATGTTTTATTAGCCTGTGTTCAGATATTAATGAATTTTTAATTGAATGTTATTTAAGAGAGTTGAGACAATCTTCTGTGGCGAATATTCCTAGACATTTACTTTAACAAACACAAGGAGAAACTAACCTAATGTAATGATAACATTCGCCGCGTATCTTTCATGAGTGGGGCCCACTTTTGCAATAGCTTTTTGATTCAACGAATATCACAAACACAAATATAATATATATTATGAATTTGACCAAGAAAGTATGGAAGTCGGCGATCTTAAAAGTAAATTCTAATACTTCTTCGAATTGTACAACTGTATGGTAAATGTTCAGGGCAAGGTTTCAATATAGTTTTACTTTATCGCCTCATTTGTCAGTTCCATATACTTTTTACTATGGCTTTTTTTAATGCTTACGTCCAGTGGTAACTTTTACTTCATCCATAACGAATGTAACAGCAATATAAGGCGCGTTACTTTTTGATTAATAATTCCTTTTAATACAATATGTATTTACTTTTGATACAATAAAAAGAGGTATTAATTATTTATGTGCGTCTCATATCTGTGTGACATACAACAATGTGTGCTGTGACCATTCGTCATATTCCAGCACATGTGGCGGCGCCTGTGGCAATGCTACGGCGTTCGTAACGTCCAGACCATTTCAATGCACAACTCGCACCAAGATTATATTAAATCGGACGACAATAAATCACACCTCACCTATAAAATATAAATCAGCCGCGACATAAAATACATTTATATTGTTTTCACTAAGAAATGACAGTAAAATGTTTTAAATTCATGAGTGATTTAATGTATGTGTCCGAATAAATGCACCATCTAATGTTATAAGGAAAGATTTGTTTTTTTGTATGTAATAAATTTAAAAACTATTGAATGGATTTAAAAAAACGTTTGCAATTAGAAAGCTACATTATAAGTGTGTAGGCTATATTTATTACAAGAAAATGTTTTCTTCAATTGTACGCAGACGAAGTCGCGAGCAAAAGTAATAGGTACTAATATAACAGACGTTCGAAATTTACGCGTGACATTTTTAAATTATTTCGATCGATTTTTTTTATTGTCGATAACAATTTTATAGTGAGTGAGCATTTTTATTGTCTGTATACAATACAAAGTAAAACTTGAACCACAACTACAAAATATATTAAAGGTTTAATTTAAAACACTTAGATTAATCTCATTGTCATCATGTATTGATTTTAAATTTCCATTTCTTTTATTGCCGCGAATTTAGACTTTTATCACATTAAAATTAGGGTCATAATGCACGAACATTTGCTATCTTTATCTATGGGATAGATTCTGAAACAGAGAAGTTCTTTCTTAGAAAGTTTGTTCAAAAAATAATGTCGCAAGTTGGTGTCGCGTCAAACATGTCGCATCACGTGAGTCATAAAAGTTTATTACACTTGGTAATGATTGTAAAGATCCCGAGGTATTGGAGTAACGAGCAAAGCCATTGTTTTATTCATCTTATATAGTGATGCTATCGCATTGGAATTGATTCAATACTACTCAAATCAAATCGTTCATACGTACTTACGAGCCATTTGAATATTTGAATATTTTTCAATTCCAACGGATTTTATTTGAATTCTTCTACATCAAAATCACATAATTATCTTGTAAATCTTAAATTAAATGATCAACTTACAAATATTGATCGTAAAGTTTATACTTTCATTAGAAACTTACAGTAAACTGTCGCATTCAGAATAATTAAATGCGAGCACTAAGTGAGACACTAAACATGGATTAACTACTAGTGTCTACGTATGTCGTCACTACAAACGACTATTAGTGCGTTCGTTCTTAACTTGTAGTTTTAATTTTAACAATGATTTGATAATATGAGACTGTGTAGCAGTAATTTTGAGAAGAGCGCGGCCGGGTCACGTCCGTGGTCGGCTCGCGTGAACCGGTTTCTTTTTATGTGACTTTATCCTGTACAAAGTCAACTCAGGTCCCTAATAACTTGCTAGGCCAATGCTATACAAATAAACTTTTTGCTTTTATCGCTACGAATGAATTCGCTTTGTTAAAACTAAAACTGAATCGTATTAAAGCTTTCAAGTTGAACAAGCAACATAAAATAAACTTGTAAATGTTTTTGAAATTATTAATTTGTATTTATCTATACTAACATAATAAAGCGTAAACACATACTTCTTTGTTGCCTAAGATGTCAGCAATTACAACATATTTTGAATAATTATTTTTTTAATATAAAACCCTACACTTACGTCACGCTTTAGCCTACATATTTTCACGCCATTAAACTTAGGCTAAGTTTGTTTAAATATGTAGCTAGGTTTAAGTCGCGGCTTCGTCCGATTTGCAAAAAAAACAAAAGTAAGTAGCCTATGTGTTATTCCAGATTATCCTCTGCACCTATGACAAATTTCATCGATATCCGTTCAGTAACTTATCTATAACAAAACAAACTCCAAACTCTAACAAACATCCATCCATGTAATCTTCCGCATTTATATTAGTAAGGTTTTATTTGCTTGCTATAAAATTGCTTAATGAAAATATCCAATCATCAATGAACGTGCTGCACTTGTCATTAATTTATTCATCATTTGTGAAAAAAAAATATTTAAGATGTTAATTAATACATTTGCATAACAGCGCGTGGCGTCTAAATGCAAGAAGAGTTATGTCCCAGCGATGCGTGAGGTTCCTCCGACCGACTATTTCGTTCTGTCCACTTCGCTTAACTATTGACGTTATCTTGATTTACACGTTTTAGTATTTTATTACATTATTTAAGGTGTGTATACTCAATTCAGTCGTGATTTAAGTTCAGAAAGTAATTTTTTTATGTTTTTTGCAATATGATAAAAATTATACGGTATTTTTTTTGGTATTTTCAGTACTGACATCGGTTTAAGTCACAAATTTAAATTGAATGAATACAAACGTACAAATATAAAAACAAACTTTCTAAGCCTTTATTTATTGAAAATCGACAGAGAACTTTACAACGCAATAAAATAAAATTTAGGACCAAAAAAAACATATTTTCAAAGCATTAAAAGGATTATAAAGACGAATTACAAAAGGTACAAGTTACAAAAAATAAGTTATTAAAATCAAATTTAAATTTACGACATTACTTAAATAAAGATTAAAAGTACTTCGACGCATGAAATGATTTACATTGCGATCAAATACTTAAATAGTTTTAGATTCGTAAAATTCCTGTTGTATTCATGTTTGTATATGTTTGGTGCGCGGTCGGAGGGGATTGTGTCATACAATAAAAAGTCAACAATGAATAGTGAGACAGGACCCCCCATATCCCGGCCGCTCAAATAAACGCGTTTATGATCTATGATCTGAAACTGATACTTATAATGGCTTCTGTATAAAGAAGCTGCACCAAAATCGAGCCGGGTGTCCGCCGCGGTGCCGCGGTGCGCACACAACATGATAAATAACCTCAAATTGCTTGTAAAAGGTGAAACTTTTATCTCTCCCTCTATACACATGTAAATATTTGAGTTTAATCTGACATCGACTTATGCATTCGATGGTTTAGAGCACCTCTTCGTACAATATGTATTATGAAGTTACGATTCGGATTCAGTTTATTTTTTTTTTTTGTTTTCGCGGGGAATGGATTTATGCACTTCACCGTCCAAGCTGCGGGGGCAGCAAGGACA
>LD700012.1:594204-609263 GCA_003118335.3 Papilio memnon | reverse complement strand
GTCGTCCAGGGGATCGTGTTGAAGGCGTTCGCAATGTCGAGCGACACAGCCAACAACACTCCACCCTGGCCGCGGATTCAGTTTATTGACTGAACTCAATTTTTGTTCGTTGTAGGAAATATATTACTCAATAATTTTTAATATTTAAGGAAATAAAGTTATATCTTTTTTATTTTATTTTTACTGATATGGCTTACATAAATGTATTCTTGTAAAAGATGCACTACATTTCCTTGTACATTCGGTAAGTTAAGTCAACATATTATTTACTGATTAACTTGTTGTTAGGTATCTTATCGGGCAACTAATACAAAAATACAAATGCTTATATTTATCTTCGTAAAATCTAAGGGATTAGGTGTTTTGATTAGTTATTCCAAAACACAATAAGATTTTTGTCTTAAAATAGTCATGTCATTGAGTCGGTTAGAAACTGCGTACCCACTGTATTTTTATGTTTGTATGCAACTACTGAAGTTCAATATGTCACGAGAAACGAATGTAATTATTAAGTTATTGGTGTTTAGATAAGCGCGTACAATATTTCACTGGTAAAACAACATCATAATAATCGTCGAGGCCGTGCACCGCCGTAGTAAATAAGCAGTCGATTTACATTGATAAATGTCTCCGGCAGCGGCGGGCAGACTTAACCCGAGGGCTTATGCGAAATAATTAAAACTTCTTAACATTCAGGCTGAGAGTGTGCAAGCAGTTGGCAGTGCTCGGTAGTCGGTAGTCGGTAGCCGGTAGGCAGCTCATTTAGCGAGGGCCGGCGCGCGCAGCCATTACTCTGCCGACCGATTGATATATTCCCCCGCGACATGCGATCGCGACACGTCACTGCCATCGCGACTACTCACATAAATAAACAAACCTCAGATAAATGTACTATCCACGCTCGACACCGCAACCGGCCATAAATTGGGAACTTCTTTTATTGCTGCACATCTAGTTGAGGTGAAATTAACTCGTAATTGCCGATGAAGCTATAATAAAATTACTAAATAAGCCTTATTAACGATAAGATTAAAGATGTCAATTCTGTAGGTGGAATGCGTCGCTTGCAGCTCGCAGTTCGCAGCGCTGTCTAGTGGCTACCTTTATCGAATTTATGGACGAATTGAGCGTTTAATAGGCAGAGCTAGTTTATTTCCTAATGAGTTTGTGATTCGATCAACAGATATCAATTCGATAAATTCGAAGTCTAAGGAACGTTTTTTAGAGATACGATAGACTCATTAAGCTTCGCTGTTTTCTATTTAAACGTTCAATAGTAACAGTACATTTTTTCCTAATAGTATAGAATCCGGAATAATTTCATTCATAAATAAAAAACAAACTTAAAAAAAACTACAAACATTAAATGTTATTTAAAAGAGACTCGTCAAAGAGACATCCATTGAAACTTAATCTTCCCTTTATAAACTTAACTCACTAAAAGCACGGAAGCCGCGGTGCAACATTTAAATATACTTCGCTAACAAATTACAAAGTCTTCGGACGTCTTAATTATAAGGAATGGATTGATGCGAGATTGTGCACGCTAATGACTCGTCGTGAGCTTCATGCAATAACGTCACTTTCACACGAGGGCAGAACAGAGACACAGAGCAGTAGACCGCTCAGTACAGCTATCATTCAACGCACACGCCGAGACAGAACGGAGCCAATGGACAAAATCACATTCGATCATAGATAGGTTAGTACACGATAATCGACAAAAGGTGTGGGAAAAAAACATGTGATAAATAGTGGTATCCTCCGAGACTTAATTCGTCAATGGCTAACCTTGTTGTCTTCGAGAGTGCGATCGGAGGTGACTGTAAATCCAAACTTAATTTGTCCTGACGCATTATATCATCTTCATGTATATTGAACTCGATTGACAATGTCGCTAATCGAATATTACCTACGAGTGTGCTTAATGTATTATAATAATATGTCAACTGGCCTGTTTCACTGTATTGTCCTCGTGTGAAACATGTATAATCTCGACAGTGAGATGCTGCGTCGCGGCGCTGACTTATCTGTGTATACTTATTGCTTACGAAGGCCCCGGGCTAGGAACACTGCTTTCGTCGGCTCACACCACTCTAGCCTTAACTTACCTGCATTCATTTATATTCACAACTAACTTGTTGATTTCAAAGCGTGTGTTTCATGTTTGATAAATACTTATTTCAGAAAGTGACGTTATGAAAAATAAGATTGGTTGTCTATTATCGTAATTAATCTTATTACTAGTTAATGTTTTGTTTTGTAAAATTTGCGTAACATCCGACAGTACGAGTATATGTAGGAGACATTGATGTTCGGTGAGACTAAAATAATTATTACACCTACCTAAAATCTTCATTGCAATAAATATATTCGCTATTATAAACAATTTCGCTAAACGACTTTATAATGCTTTTACGTTGATTTACACTGCAACTTATAGCGTTTTATATTAGCTTATTTTATGCATAGCAGTTTGATTTACTCGTGAGCTGTTGGAATAACAAAATTAGCAGATGCAGGTTAAAGTGAGTCCAGCGGCTTGGGAATGCAAAACAGGCGAAAGTAGGCGCACCCTCCGGCGGTTGTCGCTCTTGAAAAATTACCACACTCGTAAATATTTTGTTGAAATGTAATTTAATTTAATAATACACACATCCAATTAGGATGCTACGATTGCGTGCTTTAAATTGTCATTTTACATTTTTCACAAGTTTGTATTGACTATGTTAACCACATTAAAAAAAAATATAAAACTCAATACATTAAAAGAATGATATATTAAGAGACAATGGAGAATAAACCCAATGAAGAGTTCTTTTTTTTCGAGAATAATAGAGTTAATTATATTCCAAATTCTATAAAGAGTTTTATTTTCGAAGGAAAAATCGAAAATACTACTGAGAGTTTAAAGCGGAAAGTTACAGACCACAACTAGATTTATCAATTTCGTCATATAAATGTCAATACATCGGCTACTAAGTGAGAGGATAATAAAAATTGACAGTCAAGCACGTCAAGATATTCCTGTTGCCGCGCGTGGCATTAATTTTACGATTACGACGAGCAATTTACTTTCTCAGAATGGTGTAAGAAGTATGAAAGGCAATAAAGAGTTGGCCGGTACGCGATCCTCCGTATACGTATCTTTGATTTACCTTACATTTTTACGTCTCTAATAATAAAGTTTACATGATCATCAATTTCAATTTTACTATCCTCACTTAGCCGGGGGCTGCTGTAACTGCGCTGGATGTAAATCAGCCTTATTTATCGATTCTTTTGCAATTTTTCAAATTGTAGAGTACTAGAGATGTACACATATTTTTAACGCCTGATCAGGACAACCTGATAATAACAAGACCTGCCTGCTGTATGAAGATAACCTTGAAGAACCTGTATGCCTTCAAAAACATCTTGGACTTACCATCAGTGTCTATGCCTTATACATACATAAACATATGCTCCTTTTTATATTCTTTGAAATATGCTGAAATATTTTTGTATACTTAGATTTGATGCCACCATCATCATCGAGAGTTTACACAATTAGGTTGGTTATTGTTAAATCTATACTAATATAATAAAGCGCAATCACACACTTCTTTGTTGCCTAAGATGTCAGCAATTAGAGCATTTTTTGAGTAATTATTTTTTTAATAAAAAGTCCTACACTTACGTCACGCTTTAGGCTATATGTTTTCACGCTATTTAACTTGGGGGTTAATATTTTGGATAAAAATCCTAATGTGGGAAAGAGACCATAAGTTGCTGCCAACATCAAGGAAGCAAGATTGCCATAGTTTGTTATCATGTCATGTCATTTTGACATTTGCAATTGATAATTTGACAAATGTATGTAAACAATGAGATAAAATTTTTATAATTTCACGCGGATGAAGCCGCATGGGAACAGCTAGTTTATAATATTAGTAGAATTTTGAATATTAAGACAGATTATAGATGACTGATGTAATTAATAAATTAAAAAAATTACTTAAAAATAGTTACATTTACTAGAAAATACACGAACAAATGAATGAAAGTACACTGTTTAAAGTTTGTCATGTTGTCAGTTGAACTTGTTTTAAACGTACAGAGAGGGTGAGACCTCTTTTTTATAAACATCTGCATTAATCAGTGGGAGCCGGCATTGTATTAAGCGCGTTAACCTTATTGCGATGCACACAAATACTCAAGCCGTGAGAAGACCACCCGTAAACAAATAATCAACGAGTAATGTCAAAACGTCACACATTTTAATGAATAAATTTTACAGTTATATGTATTACTTTTGCTTTATGGTAACAAAATATAACTTACGCTGGTTTAAATGCTCTTTAAAATGACTCTTAGGGAAACGATGCAACTTACAAATTTCAGAAATCTTATCTCTATAAGATATTCACATTATCAGAGATATTCACATTCGCAATATGTAATGGATATAAAAACTACCACAAATAGGACCATGTTGATTGTAGCTGCCCCCTCACTGAGACCTAGTCTAGATTCTCAGCTAGCGACGCCCAAGTATATCGTTAAAAATATGAATGATCTCTAAAAGTGAATGAGCATATCTACGCTATTCTTCGATAACTAGCTGTTGCCCGCGACTTTGTCCACGCAATATTTAGATAAAAAAGTAGCCTATAATATGCCCGTTTATGTCAGCTACCCTTCAGTTAAAGTGCGGTCGAAATCGGCCCAGCCGTTTCGGAGATTACCCGGAACAAACGCGACTTGCAGACAGAAAGACAGACAAACATTTTTTAAATGTGATTTTCGTCATCAGCAACGCAAATACATTATCTTCCCGATATCTGAAATATTTCTTTTGATAATACACACAGACACTCCAATTTTATTACATGTATAGAATATATAAATACTTAAGAACCGCAAGTAATTGATAATCACAAAACAAGATATTAATTCATAATTAGTGCTATATATTCAATAAATCATTACGTTGTGGTCGAAAATAACCCACCATTAAGTGAACATTCAAGTGACCTCTAACATTGTGTCGATTTTTAATGCTTGAGTATTGTTCGGCAATGATAATTGTAGGTGGCAAGAGTTTGTTTAAAATTGATTTCGTCGATGGTCGGTCAGATATCGTCGAGCTATCGTTATTATAGGTTGTGTTTGCCGCGAGCGCGCCTCTAGGCCCGATGTGCTTTTGTGCATCTAGTCGTTTTATCGATCTTAATAATAACTTATATTAAAAGGTGGACATTTAATGCTGGATTTGGTAATTATAATTCTACATTAACTTGGAGTCGGTCATTGTTTTTACGCAATATTTTTCTACAAGCCATGTAAGAATAGTAACACTCACGCATATTCAATTATTTTCCGATTACTTGTAGTGGTTTAAAATATGAATTTTGTTCATTTGTCTGCCCTTATAAATGAGTGATAAAACAAGATATATACAAATTTCTGCATTATAGTCAAAGAGCCTGCACTTCGCCATACCACATTTATAAATTACGACATGTGATCTCATTACGCGGCTCATTTTTCTCCAACTGCAAATCATTTCGTAATAAGAGCCTATATTTTTAAAACCTATTTTTATCTCGTTTCAGCATTAACCTTAATGTTTTCACTCCGTATAGCAGCTTAGCTTACATTAGTAAATGTTTTATCGCTTTTTATGTAAGGTAAAAGCCGTTATGTATAGAAGAATATGTTATAACAGAGGAAAATTAAAAGGGAATTTTCTATTCAAAAAATATTTATTTAAATAACTAAGATAAGAAAGTGTAAGGTGCGGTTGCAGCATTTTAAAGCTCATTGTTTCAGTGAGAAATAGCGATAAGCGGTAGTGGTGGATCGGAGGAATGCTGCGGTGTTGACAGCGGGGATGTGATAACGGCCGTCATAAGTCGATGCGTCCGCGCCGCCGGCCGTGCGCCTGTGCAAATAACGACAAATCGCAGCATCGCCGAGCTTTACACCACGTCGTTGAATGTCACAACGATAATGTTGCCAACATTTTGATAGAAAACGGGATATTATCCTCATTGACTTCACTTCACTTGTTCGAATTCGAAATACGAGTTTATTGTATTTAAAATCGATTTCGGTGTATTCATAGCTTTTCGTTAGAAAATCTTATCTCGTAATGATCCTTTCTGCTTGATGACTACGTGCTACGATCAAGTGCCATATCGATATCAATAAATGTCTCGTAAACGAATAATTGCTTACTAAATATTTCTATTATTACATTATTAGAAAGAAAATACAAAAGTTAACTGCAGTTCAAGAGGAATTTAATTGTAGTACTGAAAACGTAGTTGAAAGAAATATGGTGTGCCTACATTACTGATTTAGCATCGCGGCTACTCGATGCCGTACTCTGTGTTTTATGTGGACTTTTCTGGAACCCTTCGCGGTATTGTCGCCGGCGCGCACAACTTGAATATATGGGAGACGAGGCGATTTTTGTCTAGTGTCGCTGCGTGGGGCGCGTCATAGGTGAAGTATTGTGATGTTTATAAACAAAAGAATATATTTATCAAGATTTACAACAAGAAAAACAACTTAGTGAATTATTACAAAAAATATAGTTATACTCTGTTTAGTTAAAAACGTTTTGAGAACTCATGATGCCCACTAATTGATATTATGGACGTCAACGTTATGAATGTCTAGGTGCGTGTGAGTTCACGATTACAAAAAATAACCCTCTCTTGTATACAACATTCTAAATATTTAAACAGTGTTTAAAACTAGTACCTACATTCTTTAATAATAGTCTGCGTTTATACAATCTTACTTCTTACTAATAGTATTAATGCGAAAGTTTAGATGGATGGATGTTTGTTAGAAGGAATCTTATAATCTGCTGAATATATCTCGAAGAAATTTGGTAAAGATATAGAAAATAGTCTGGAATAACACATAGATTTGGAGTGTAGCAGAGGCGAAACAGGTTTGTCAGGACCCCACCTGGTGAAAGACCATATTCTCTACCTACCCTTCTGGGTTACATAAGGTATATATATAGTTTTAGAGAGTTCTTTGTAAAAAATAAAAGAAAAACGATAACCTCTAAAATGTAGACGAAAAATTTATTGCACGTCATTTTATACTGGCAATTACCGCGTAAACATCTGACTTTAATTGAACGATCACGCACCTTAATTAACGGTTAGTTTTGATGAATAAGGGGACGCTACGAGCAAACGATGACTTTCTGCAACGTGAATTTAAATGCAATCAGTTTTGCTTCTGGCGTAAAATTGCCTCTAATTTATTGGGATCCATCAAGTGCGGTTTAAAAACAATTTTTAAAATATCATCCTATAATAAAGATTTTTTCTTAACTGTTTTTTTCTTTAGTTTTAAATAAAATTAAAGTCTTCTGCAATTTTAGATATAAGAGTAAAGTATATCTAATGCCTATATGTTTGAAGCGGAAGGGAATCTATTCGCAGAGGGACAATAATTCAAGCTATTATATGCCGTACAATTACAGGTCACCGCTTCGTAGGTGACGATGATAAATGGATTTCCTTAAAGGTAGAACACACGCATCTAAGTTAAAGCTTAGCTTCATTTTAATGCTTGTACACACGGTAAAATTATTTAAATTTATTATACATTTATTGGATTTCCATTAGATACCCACTAGTTACATTCAGCCCTTATTTTAAAGCGAAATAATGTCGAGTAATTTATAAACTTTACAAACAAGAGTTGTGTAAAAGTATCGCAATAAGAAATGTTGTTGCTTTTAAAAGTGAGCAGAAAATTGTTTCGTTTTTTGGATTTTATTTAAGCTTGCGCTGTATTCTTAAAAAGGAATGGAAAACTTTCACTTGTATGTAACAAATTATTACTGGTAATGTAATAAAACTTATTGAGGATGGCTAACAAATGAGTTTATCGAACAATGTTTGCATGTACACATGGCAATTATCATCTACGTGTTATAACAAAATTGTTTTTGTATGAGGTATAATACTTTAATCAGTCGTAATTCGGTTATTATCATAAATTATTTGTTCACCATTTAAAGGCCATATTAAGTGACATTAAATGTATTCTTTCAAGGGTCCATTTGTGACGTTGAATAGTAAAAGAGTAAATGTTTGGGCACATTGTTCTGGGACCGGTCGAGGCGGAAGCCAGCGCCGTGGCGTGGCGGGCTGCGCATTACTTATACATGCGCCGACACTTCAGCAATCAGCATTAATCAACACGATATGCCTTCGTGTCCCTCGCCCGGCAAACATTGATTTGTTTATTTTCGTGCGGAAAATATGGTTTGACATTGAGCACCTAGCTCGAGGGCAGCGTTGAAATTGTGGTCGTCTCGTTTATCAGAGATAAGTAGACAGGCTAAATGGTTAACACGATCGCAGTGATGTACGGCTAGAGTTATGGGGAACTTTGTGAAGCGACACCGTATAACTCACACGCATGAATATATGCATCAAAATTTCACCACAAATGTTCTTATCTTAGTGATACATAATTTTTGTTCATCGTTTTTATGACTAACTTTAAAATTATTGATACGACGAAACTTATAAATTTTCACCAACCTAAAAGATCAAAGTGTTTTGTTACTCTATTCTAACTTATTTATGGTTATTGTGGTATCGGAGGACGTTATGTATCGTAAGAAACGCCACTTTTCCGTAAATGGATTAAGATTAGCCGGTTGAAATATTACGGAAACGGCTTGAGGCTAGGATTTTTTAAATTGATAAGAGCGGTGCGGCGTATGTGCGGTACTCTATTGTCCGCGTGTCGACATGCACACGGCACGATGGCTTATCTTCCCAAACTCGAGGGCCATGTAAAGCAGCCAGTATTATCTGCTACGACATGGTGTACGGGAACATCTCGACTGTCGCGTAAACCCGCCATGTTTTATTCTCTCGCATTCAGCGCCGATACCTTAATAAAACCCAACAAGATTGAGCAATAAAAAGTAATTTATTTGATTGTAATTTCAAAACACAAAGTGGGTCTCATTTTGTAATATATTTTTATCTTTGTGGTTTTGTGTTTCTCGCTCGGGGAGCGTCCTGCCTCGGCCGCGGATGATTCAATGCCACTTACCAATACTTTTATGATTCTTATCAATTTCACTTGCGGTATACAATCATTTGAAAGAAATAAGTTAAGTCTATAACTGATTTAAAATTACTTTCAATAAGATGACCTGCTTTTACCTCTCATACATGATAAGTATTCAACGGCTTAAAACTCTTGATTTACAATTATCATACATCGGTTTACATTATAAGTAAAATTAACGCTCTAACAATTGTCTCTGAGCCCTCTAATTCAGCGTATTACACTCGTAATCACGACTCTAATCCGATTGCATTTAAATGAAATTATAAGTTAAGCTTTACAGCCCGAATATGTAAAAATTAAAAGGTGCGAGGAGCAGCAGTTGCGTCCGCGCCGGCTCCCGGAGTACAATACGTGAAACCTCGATACTATCAGAGAACCAATCAATTTGATCCCTCATAAAAAGTTCTCGGTAGGCTAGGTCGTATAATACAGCCGCTGTATCGGACCGTCGATCCGTGGCTCGCTGGTAGCCGGACTTTCCATATATTTTATGTGAAAAGGATATGGGCATTGTTGTCGGACATCCCGCTGGGCGCGCGCTGGGTAAACATTTGAAATTACAAGTCACCTCGGACATAGCCCTTCGAATGGCCCTTGGCAGCCGGAAAATGCGCTTCCAATATTACGCTTCGAGTAAATAAAAACGACATCCACTTAGGACCTATTCAATGGCTTATATCGTGATAACAATATGTAGTATATATTAAAATTGTAAATATAGTTATTTTAAAAACACCTTGAGTTGCATGAAGTAACAGACTAAAATTTATTTTGAATTTGTTTATTAAATATTTAAGACATAATTTCCTACAGATGTAATAAGTTTCGTATATGTGAAGCATTGAAAATAATGGTCTACGGGCTCAGTTCCATGTAAAATTACAATATTTATGTTAGTATCTGAATATTGAGACCTTTTATTATTGCTTTCCATAAATTCCTTTTTTATTATCATAATGACTTACTTTTTTCACAGTGTTTTATTTATTTGACCATAATAAATGTGTTTTGTTGTCTTTGTTTGCTATCGGTCATGAATTTTTAAAACTTTTTCCACGTGTCCCATTTGGTTTAATTATAATGAAAAGTTTTTTTTTTTAATTGTATTTTAGAAAAAAATGTCATCGTATTTAAAATATTACAAGTAATATTAACGCGCTTTACATTTTTAACTGAAAACTAAAGTGAATTTTTCTGGGAAGTCGTTGGCACTAAACGTGTTAAAATAATTGAGATTGCAGTAAGCTAGTACATCTAACTTCGTCTTCAAACAACCTAACATCAAAAAATTAATGTAGAGCAACATTGCCATGAAATAGATATTCATGCGGAACCCTTTAAAGCTTGCATCGGATGTTGTTCAGCTGAGCAGCGAACGCGAGGTGTTACTCGGAGAGAAATAAAAGATTGTCCCCGCACAAAGCGGCCCATAACGTTCGCTTTGTTCCCTTTGCAACTACTAATAAACTCCCATTGTTATTGTCAGCTATAATATAATTCAACATTCTTGATACTTGATTATAAATATAGATTACTCCATAAAAACGACGTTACATTTAATACATTTTGACTTGTGTTACTAATTCGTAAGTACGCGTTTTAATGACAAATAAAAAGTTACAACGGCATATCTAAAATGTATAATATTACTTTCATGGTGGTATTTTTATGTGTCCAACATTAAAAATAGCGTTAACTCTGCTTGTAACATGTGTAATATCTAATCATTGTCATTTGAAATGATAAGAGTGACAAGATATCTGTAATGTGGCAAGATTCGGCTCCAAGTGGAATACAATAAAGCTTGCACGATTAGGTTCCCCCCCTGTCCCCTCGTCCCCCGCGCCGCCACACGCGAGCCTCCAAAATAAAAGTGCTGTGTTGTCGCCCGCGCCAGAATTACGACGCGATCCTCATTTTATTATCTCGTTTTTTTAATTCAATTTCATGATAAGGTACCGTACATACTGACAAGAGTAACAAATTCACTTATTAATTTGTTACAATAGGTGAATTCAGAAAAAATGTTATTTGTTAAGTACGAGATTTCAAAAAGTTAGTTTTAAAGTTTTTCGTATCAATTTATTATCAGCAGTGCGGAATTTAATCTTAAATGATAATTTGAGAAAAAGTATGCACTCTGAAGTAAGCCTATTTTCAAACTATTCAAATATTCGTACATGCAAATGACATACATTATTTGATGAATTTGACATTAAATATGTTATCATTTTATACTACTCAAATTATTTTTTTTAGAAAAAAATTCTTCGTTATCGCAAGTGGAATGCAAGTGCACAGTGCGTCTAAGACAGGCCCGGCCTTTACTCTGCTCATTTGCATACAAGCTACGATTTGTGTATTGTTAATTAGAGCAACTCAAACTGGTTCCGAATAATGCAGCCAGCGCCTTGAGGACGGGTTTACTAGCTTTTCTTATTGTGCCATTATTGTATCGGCTGTTATTTAAATGGCAATAGATTATGCTTCGCAATCTAGACCATGTTACGATACAATTTAACAAAATTAACCTTGTTTAATTTGTAGATTTATTTATTTATAACTGTGAAAAGATCATTAGATTCGCATCGTTTCCACGGGAAGAAAAGACATCAACGCGCGTGCTTATTCTTACATTTAACTTAACTCGCATCGAAGTACTCTGAACATTGACAACTACTTAGATGATGTTGATGTTTCCTTGAGTATATGATGTTATAAAGATCATTCAAAAGTCAAATACATTATATGCAGTCTGTTCTGTAAAGTTGAATATAAAATCTCGTCTTTGGTCGATGCAAGCGAGGTGATGCAATCGAGTCATGAGGCAGGGCAACGGCGACGGAGACAATGTCGCGAGCGCTCGTAAATTCGTCCTAATACCTACCGCGCGGCGGGTCGTGTCCGCTCCGCGCACTCCACGACACATTTTATTGTCAAAACCCATACAAAGCTGCCTTCCCTGATAACTTTATTGTTATTTACATCACAGAATTATCATTTCGATAGCCGTTGTTTTACATTCGTATAATGTGGTGTCGGTGCCGGAGCCCGTATCTAAATTGCTTAATTGGAAATTCTCGAAGAGAGAACGCACGGAAAAGCGATATGAATATGTGTATGAGCTCGATCTTTCAATTGAGTTCCGATATATTACGGTCTTGATTACTATTAACTAATACATTCGTATAAATTTATAGTAATTGATTCGTACGGATAATTTTATCCAAAACGGAGGAAGAGCTTTTATATTTTTATAAAGTATTTTTTAAAACATATTTTCTAGTGCACTATCCTCAAAGATTACTGCACACATCGATCCTTTGTGCTATCAACCACATAACATAATAGTGTATAGAATGAAGGGATTTGTAAAAAGCATATTGTTCTTACTTTTTATCCTTATTTTTTTAAATATTTACAATGGTGCATTTGGACATACACATATGTAAAATGTTATGTTTATTTTTTAATAAGAATTGAGAAACAATTTTTTCCATGAAATATTCATTTGTTACGAAATAAATGGAGTGATCTTTACTTATTCGAGTCGTCCATTTACATCTTATTTAAGAGATCATCGATTGTGACTTTATCATTTTTAAAGTACTGAACTCAGAGTGGGTTAAGCTTAAATAAGATTTTACGAATTTTTAAACGCGAATAAAGTCTTAACAAACACTTTTTATGTTGGCATTGCGATTTTATTTGCATATGAAATAGGTTCTGAGGCATGAGTAAACTAATATGGAGATGATGGTCGCCTTTAATGATGCAAAAAGAAGTTTCAAATATTTTTTTGTGAATTGGAAAATCGAATAAATTGAACCAAAAGTTGATTAAGTTAGCAATAATCGAGAAAACGAAATTAAACCGGTTGTAATATTCTGCACCCTTAAAATAAGAAAACATAAAGCATGATTACAAAAAAAAAAAAACTATATTAAATGCTCGTTAAACCTTAAAACAGTACCTATTTACGTGTTGAATTACAACTATTACAAATGTAGACAAACCTAAAAATATAACAAACGTGAAAAACAAAAGTTCATATCGAGCATGTAGCAATCAAATGGCCCATCGTATGCGGCTTTGCAAATGCGAACTATTTAGACTTGGATATCGCGGCAACGAGAATAATGTTATCCCGACACACCTCAACCCGTGTCACTCGCAAGGGCGTGTCAGAGATAAGTTTACATATTCCGTATGCATTATGCAAATTGAAGTTTTATGTTAAGCTGAAGGAGAGAGGTGTGCGGGGCGCGGGGAGGTAAAGCCGCGACATTTTACTCCACCAGCGTCGGCCGTCAATCCCCCATACAGGGCTGACCACACTTTACTCCTAACTTGTTGCGTATTCATTATGCGTTCTCTATTTACTGAACGCTCGTTGGACGTTCACGTAATAGGATGCTGATATTGAATGATGATTTTTTGAATTTCAATAGGATAATGTATAGGTACTTTTAAAGAATAGAGTAAATATATGTGTATAGATCGGTAGAACATATAAATATCATATTATTGTAAGTTTTTACTAATAAAATACAGTACGTTTTTATATATGTGTTATTTTTAGAAGATCCAAAGCAAAGCTCTGTGATTTCTCATTTTGAGTATATCGTACAAGAAATCGGTCCACCAGTGCCGGAGATATCGCGAAACACACGTGAAAAAAACATACAGAAGAATTGAGTGCCTCCTTCTTTTGGGAAGTCGGTCAAAAACGTGCTGTAAAAACATTACTTCATTCGAGTTAAATATCTCATTAAGTTACTCAAACTTCAATGATAAATATTCATTAGTCTAAATGTAAAATGGTCACAATTAAACTTGTCAGTGTTTATCAGACCAGTAATTATTTGAAAAGCAGTACAATATAATTTTAATTTGTCCCCGAGTCACGGAAATTCATTATAAAAGGTGTGGTTAAATGTAACAGAGATTTAAATTGATCTTTCAGGCCAAAGGCGTTATTAATCAACTGCTTGTAGTTTGATTGACATCAATAATACTGAACCAGATAATGTTGAAATACTGAATTAGAACTTACCATTGTATTTGCTAAGTACTAAGTAATTTTATAGCGTCACGCAATCACCTTGTTACTAACTACATTTCTCAAACAATTAAATTGTAATACAAAGTGTAGATTTTTATTGTGAATACTTTATGATAATTACAAAATTTCCTTCCACATTCATATCGGCCAGAGTCCCGAATATGTAAATTTATGAGAAGGAAAAGAAATTACATGAAATATATTTTTATTCAGAAAGATTAAGGTGCATAAGCAAAGAAAGCAAAAAAGACCCCAAATTTCGTCCCGCGATTTTGAGCTAAACTATTTAACTACGCCGTAGTCTTTGACTCCAAAAATCAATCAAAAAATGGGACCCACCTGCAAGCATTACCTTTTGGATAAAAAAAGAATTTTCAAAATCGGTCCACAAGGGCCGGAGCTATCGCGTAACACACATAAAAAATGAAAATAAAAAAAAAACATACAGACTTGAATACCTCCTTCTTTTGGGAAGTCGGTGAAAAACACAACTCTATGGATAGATACTCGTATACATATCAATGCTATGTAAATAGTATATTATCAAAATATTAATCTGTACTAATCAGTATTCAAAGCCGAGCGCTGCAGGTGCGGGGCGAGGGGTAGCGACGCAGAGGGGCGGGAGGGGGGCGCAGTTCATTCATCAAGCTCCATAAGGCTCTAAACCTAATTCGACGCGAGCAACCTCGCAACATCCGCTCTTGCAAAACTTTACTCCATTCATAACTTTAACTAAGGCTGCATACACACCACTGTTATAATTCACATGATATTACTTTTGAAACAAAATGTCAACTTTTTTTTATTTTTTTTTATTCAATAAGGTGGCAAATGAGCAAGCGGCCACCTAAATCCGCCGAAATGGCGAAGCGACCGCTGC
>LD700012.1:568827-593699 GCA_003118335.3 Papilio memnon | reverse complement strand
TTTAAGCGTGCATAGTCACCTGCAGGATAAGGGGACTACCTGGTAAATATTTATATCTTCAAATGAAGCGATGAAATATAATCACAATTTGTTTTCCAAACTAATGAATACTATTTAGTCGTAGGATTATATTTCAATGAAAATTAAATACTTTTATTTGAATTAATTACATACTTTTATATTGAAAACAGAAGCGAATATACAAAACAAAACCTTAAAAATATGAAAAACAAAGTTAAAACTTTTGTTACTACTAGTGTAGACTTGCCCTAAAGCTGGTGCCGCGCCCACGTAAACTCAAGCGACGGAAAATAACATTTAAGTCGACGATGACATCAGCAGCCGCGCCCGCTACCGCACTGGGAAGCGCGAACGCACGCGCCACTGCCTGAGATCTAAAACAATAATATACTCTATTTTATCTCTACTAAATAAAGTTGATGTGTTTGTGCTTCAATAACTTAAAAGTACTATTATTGGAATGTGTATTTGATTAACGGGCGCAAAATCGTCTGTCGATTGTTATAGACTAACTTTTTTAATTGTCCTGATTCTTCTGAAGTTTTAAGCATATGAAAATGATAGCGGTTCAGACATGTTAAAAGACGTCTCCAAATCTAATAAACAAGAGTAGAAAGTGTTGGTAGAGGACGTACAAAAATAGCAATTATAGTTAACTTTGAGAAAAAAACTAAAGTTTTAAGTACAACAAGCTCAGCAAACTTTTGTTGCAGTAACGATATTCAATTGAAACTTAAAAGTCTAAACGCTTATGTAAAACCCAAAATAAACTTAACTTTCTAATTTTATTAATAGTACAAGACAGAAAAACTTCCATGTTGTGTTGTACTTTGGTAATTACCATAGGAATTTCAAGCCATTACAGTGGAAGTTAGTACATTTGTTAGTATTAAGTCACGACTGTCACTAACAAAGCGATACAGGGGTAACGGACACTTGGCCACTAAATTACATGAGAATATCAAATCACATATGTTGCGTTGTAAGACAATCCAATGGATGAAAGCCAGCGAAGCTTTTATTAAATCAACGTCAAATTACCACTTCTTAATCTCTCCGTCAACGGTTCGGTTACACGCACGTGTTCACTCGCCCGACACAAACACTGTCATCTAAACACAAAGATAGTCGTATAAATCGGATATTTGAGAAATTTTACATGTCATTGTTACTTCTATATTTAGTTAGCAGTCGTATATTGAAATTTAACTTTTGTAGGCATGCTATTAACAAACTTTGTGTAACAATTTACTATAGTTCGGTTCACTAAATCGTAGTCAATATGTTAAATGGCTGCATTCTATTGCGTTGCGTAAAACAGTCGGTAGATCTGTCGCCGAGGGATCGGAGACATTAAATTTTTATAGACAATAAAGCAGACAAGTTTAATGGGATTTCGCGGCGCAGTCCTATAAGGTCGGTTACAGGTCAATCGTTGTCTTGCGAAACGAAGGATTTGCAATCGTTTGTTGAGATCCAATTGCAGCAAACATTGAATTATCATTAATTCTATAAGATATTTCAACCTTAATGGATTGCAATGCATACTTAATGATTTTTGTGAATTCACATAACATAACATAACATGCTTTATCAATCTACATCTATACATATAACAAAATTTGAGTGTCTGTTTGTGTTATCAAAGGAAAAATTCCAGATTTTGATGATGTATTTGGATTTGAAACGAAAATCTCATTTAAAAAAAATTGTCTGTCTGTATGTTTGTCCGCAAGCCGCGTATGTTCCGGGTAATCTCCTAAACGTCTATCTGGCGGACTTACACTGAAGGGTAGCATAGACGGGCATGTTATAGGGTACGTTTGTTTTTAATTCCGCGCTGTCAAAATGACGACTGGACCGCTATCTCTGGAACGGATGGACCGATCTGGACGGGACTTCGAAGGTAAGCTGTTAAAATGTTATGCGCTAACGTAGTTTGCGGGCGACAGCTCGTTCCATAATAGAAGTGTGTATTAAAATAATTAATAAGTGCTTAGAACGCAGATTTTTCCAAATCTTGTTCCACAAAATTACGTATTTATTGTCTTGTCCAGAATTTCATGGGGTTTTTTAAGAACATTTGTTATTAATTATTTCTATATTCAGTTTACATTTATTTTAGCGTTATATTGAACAAATTAATGGATAAGCCAAGCATTATTATTATAACATCTTTATTATGACATCAGATTATGTATTGCACACTCGTTAATCTTAAGAACAGTAAAGCCGCCAACAAACGTTTCTATTCACATTTTAGTACAAGGAAGTAAGCGGTAAACGTAAGAACATCTTTTACTTAACCAAGAGAAAACGCCTACTTAGTGCTTAATGCCTCCGGCGACCATCCAGGCATGGCTAGGAACCAACTGTTAGAATTAGAAAGTGCACCAATGTTACGGAACATTTATTGTGTTTCTTTACACCGTTTATCGTATTTCATATTAGGTGAGCAATTAAGTTCTCGCTTTTTTTTCGATAAAAATATAACATTATTATTAAAAAATGGTTACAAATGAATCATTCAAAGTATTGCCCATCGCTAGACACAACTTTTTCCCATCTTTCTGGTAGAGCTCGAATACCTTGACGCCAGAAGTGTTCGTCTTTTGAGGCTATCCACGAATCAAGCCATTTTTTGATGTCTTCATATGAGTGGAACTGTTGATCAGCCAGGCCATGGGCCATCGAACGGAACAAGTAAAAATCGGATGGCGCAATATCTGGGGAATATGGCGGGTGGGGTAAGACTTCCCATTTGAGCGGGCCCAATTAGGTTTTAACAGGCTTGGCAACGTAAGGCCGAGCGTTGTCATTCAGTAAAATCACTTTTTCGTGCCTTTGCTCGTATTGTGGCCGATATAATTTTTATTTGTAAGTAACAAAACTCACAATTTTCCTTTCGCGTATCTCGACTGAGCTTTAAGAAAACTTTTGCACATCTAATCGGTGGGCACGTTTTGCGAAAATTTAATTTGTTTTCCTTATTTTTATAGTAAGCTTTTAATTTGAACTTTCGTGTAACGTTCGTTACAAATAAAACTAAATAAAACTTTAGTGAGACTTTAATAAATGTGTTTAATAAAATTCAATGGGTGATAATTGTTGTAACATCATGTGACGGTACGTTTAATACGTCGTAGGCCGTGAGAATAGTAACTGCAGTGTCCTCGTTATATCAGTTATCACTTCCTTATTAGATACTTTTACAGCTGGTGTTAGATTTCTCTTTTCAGTTTCGACACATTACCATTGAAACCCGTAAATATGCGTTGAAGCTTTAACACGTTATAAATAAGTCTATTACCACAATTGTTCAAGACACAGATAAACCATAGACATCGTCTAGTTTTATTAAAGGGAAATGATAGCAACGTGTTTCCATAGAAATGTTTTGTGTAGTAGAAACCCACAGTTATGGGACAACAGCTACCGTTCCGTATCTCGTACACAATACACTGAATCTGATCCATTACATATTGTTGAAAGAAAACTAATCAGTTACATGGTTAGATAAAGAATATTTGTAATAGTAAGACGTTGATTGCTCGTGAAGATAATTGTTGGCTAAACAAAGCGAGCGCGTTAAGCTGTGACGGGCGGGAACGTGCCCGGAGGCGATATAGAATGGGCATTCGAATGGGAAACACTCCACACATGCTCTATGCCATAGCTATATTGCTTTTCGTTTTGTTTTAGTAACGCTCATAGCGTAGAGACGCCTCGCCTGCTCAAACGTACTGGGTAATCTTCATTGTTTTAATTTGTATTTTATTCTCAGCTGTATAGCTCAAAAATTGGATGGAAAATAATAGCCACGCAACAATAGTATCTATGGAAAAATATATCGTCTATTACTTTTTATGTGATTTTGTATTGTTTGTGTATTATTGTAAAATCTTTGTCCAAATATTCTGTTGCAGTGTTATATATATGTTTTTTTTTTAATGAAAATTTTCATGTCAGTATTGACCTGGTACTGTTGTATGTAATTTCCAGCACAAAACGTAATATAGATTCAATTAATAATAAATAATAGAAACTGGTACCGGTCAAGTCGTAGTTAGGTTTGATATCTGGCACCACAATGGGCGCCGCACGCACACGTGCGTCCATTAGGCGGGATAAGTGCGGTTAATTCCCGCATCTAAAGCCTGTGCCAGCGCCATAGATCACCTACCTAAAGACACGAAAATAGGCACAATATTAAATACAATAAATATATACACCGTAGCATATTCAAAAGTATTACAACCACCTATTTTTTGTTAGGTCTAATATTTGGTGTTCTACACATTCAAATATTATTTACTTAATAAAATTACCGTAAAATTTAACACGTGCGTTTTAACGTATTTTTGTCTCTATTTTTTCAATACGAATGTGAGGGATGACTATATGTATATTTTTACAAGCAAAACGACAGTGTAAAACCGCCCTAATAAACAATTGAATAGTAAGAACTTACTGCTAAGATGTCCTCAGGTATATTATTGTCAAATACTCTTGTTGATAGCTGTTGGTGATATAAAAACATTATTTTTCGTTGTTACTGTTATGATTTCGTTAATATTGTTAGGAATTGCCGGTAGTTAATGAGAGCTTGTTTAATTAGACCCTGATATAATCCCATTGTTTCGGAAACTTATTATGTTTTGATTAGCGTATATTTCTAAATAGCTTGATATACTCGTATATATGTATACAACAGTTACTCTTGATAATCTTGAACTCTGAAAATAAAGCCTAAGGTAGTAGTTATTCCGAGGTCTATCATAAATATTTCTTTTTATTTTATATTTGTGATTGTCTGTTACATTGAGCTGACTTAGTCTATGGATGAGGTTCTTATTCATTTGTGCGTCGCACTCTGCTCGTTAGCAATTGGACATGCCCGTTGCACGAAATATTTCAGCGATTGAAGCGGCGGTAAATTGCGGCCAACAATAGCACGCGGCCGCGGACCGACGCCGCGAGACCCTATTTACTACAAGAGTTTTACGATTCACTCGTTATATGAAAATTATGTTTACCGCCTCGATGTAACGTCGGCGAAGAAACTTGCGTCGCTTTCGGAGTCGAATCGACGTTATAAATTGTACACTTCCAATTGTTTGTCGACGTAGATTAAAGTCGTATAGTTAGTCTGACAGAACATAACACGGTGCTCCATGGTGCGGGAGAGACGAAGACTGACAGCGATTCCCATAGAGCGGGTCGCTCGTATTAATTACGAGGTGCTGATCCGACGGCGGCCGGCGCAGCGCATCCATCACGCGCCCGATAGCGCGTTATGAACGACGCACAGATTTGTAGTCGTAATTTGTACCACTGTCATCACATTTCAAAGACAAATATAAAGGATAGAGGACCGGAATGACGAGTGTCAGCGGACTCATTCGGTTGGTATTTTAAGAGATGTTTTTATTCGACGAGCAACAAGAGGTGGATTGATGGCGACAGGTTTGGAGAGGCGTTCGATCGCCGCTCGCGACGCGCCTCTAGTGTCCCCTTCGATGTTCCAAGAAACATCCTTATGGACTCTTCACGATTCCCTAACACCAATCACAATGAATAGCTCCTTTTGTTATTGTCTTTAGAGGTGCACGTTTTCTTTATGCGTTCTCGAGAGGTAATCATTTGTAAACATTACGAAGTAAATATTATACCATAAAGGTATTAGGTAATGTAATGACCAAATGTAGAACGTCATAAATTAAAATATTTAACATTCTGGTTGTTTATAGCAAGCATTTAAAATTACAATGTTAATTTTATTTTAAAAACAAAATATATTTGCACGGTAAATACGTTAAAGAACAGTTAAGATCAGTTTACACGCGAGGATATCTGCGGCAGGGCCCGCGGCGGCACTGAGCAAGCGTTAAAATTTAATTACCAGCAAATTCGGCGCTCACTCACCCGCAAGATAAATATCGCGAGCAAGAACGGCAGCTCTCGATTTTATCCTTAATGCGATATTGATGGATGGTGATATTAAACACGGTTAAAATTCGCACATACACCAAATACAGAAGTCATTTCTGTTTAAACCACAAAATAAAATATTGGATACATGAAACTGCTCTTTTGTATATGAAATAAGCTGGAGTATCGTGTAACAGAATCATGTAAAATACATTTTAATAAATGCAATTATAATTAATTGCAACTAATCACTAACCGCAAATTAATCAGAGACTTAATTTGTCGTGTTTTTATTAGTTGAATTTTCTTACTTTTTAAATTCTTCAATACTACGCTATGTGACGGCACCAGGCTATTTTAATCTTTCTTTCTCAAATAAAAAAATACTATAGTACATTGTTAATTATACTTAGGGTACTTTAATCAAATCACAATTAACAATCAAACTGTAACAAACACAATTGTAAACAATTGACTTGATTTAGTGGTCCAATGTTTTGCTTAGTCATTGAATATTAATTAAGGTTGTGCTGAGATGAATACACGTGCATTCGAGAACATTACTTGATGTAAGGTGAGCTTTACTGTTCAAATGACAGAATGTCTTTCTATAAAGTAACAATAGGCAAAACTGTTCTTGTAGAATAAGACATATTATTAAAACAAATTAAAACTAGAATGTAAAAAGGGCATTTTTACATTTTAAATTATTTATGTTAATTGATTATTTAATAATTAACTCCTCCTAGGATTTCTTTCCAATGAGACCTCAGTTATCATAAAAAAGTCAATCTGATTTCTAATGTGTCAAAGAGGAGATTTTACTACAATCAACCGGTTATAGCGACATTAAAGATAAGTAAGATATTGTTGTCCATAAGGAGTATCCATCCATAAGAGTAAGGTCCTGCGTCGTCGCTATAATATACATGTATTGTCCGTCGCCATAATTACCGGTTTTTACTATAGTTTAGTAATGTGCGGATATGAAAGATGTTGCTTTAAAAAGATTGAATTAACCGTTGACATTATGAAGCGTAATCAATCTTGCCGGCGTCTCGATACGTATAATATATTCATGGTCCACTTGCATTTTAAACTACACTGTTACAATAAATTGAGGTGTCACTTATCGCGCTCGTAATGCCGTCCAAATTGTTAAGTAATAGTATAGGGCTGCGGTTAAATTACCATTTTAGTTTAACTAACTAGTAGAAATTAAAAAAACTATAATGGTAATAGAAACAAAAAATTTTAACGAATATTTCTAGAACCACCGAAGCTTTATCGAGTAAACTCTATATTATATATTATAGTCTTTGTGTAAGAAAAATATAAGAAAAAACAACTTGCTTGTACACCCCTAAAGTATTTCTTGTTATTTTTTATTACATTATGAAAAATGTTATTTTGTCACGTGTAATATTTGGTCGTCTCCATAATTGATATTCAATGGCCGTTTCATATCAAGCTAGAGTTGCTTTACGAAATTGATAAAATTTAAGGAATTGAACACAATAAAAATTGTCAACAATTTAATTATCTTAAAATTTGATTCTCACGTTAAAGTTACACGTGCAATAATTTTTATCGAATGGAATGAAAGTGAAAAAAGTCCGTGTTGTGTTGTTGGTCAGTGGGCACGCGCCTAGCGCCCCGTTGCGCAGACATGTCGACCGACTCCGAAGAGCTAAGACAAAAGACAAATTAATTTTGTACACAGGGCATTTAATTTGAATGTGAATAGCGTGAAGTGCGACGAATGGCCGCGAGAACAATGCCCGGCGCCGTTAAAGCCTTTTTGTTTTATACTCGACGAAGAATTAAAAAAAAAACTATGAGGCTCGACAGACAATTCCGTATTATGACATGGACACAGTAATAGAGGGCCGGCGGAGCGCCTAATAGCTTATAATATTACACGTGATGCACAAAGGCTGGACTCTGCCCGGCCCCAACGCTATCTATGTCCGGAAATAATTGTTAAACGTAAAGGACTTAATCTTAGATATTAAGGATTTTGTAAGACGTGTTTTTTTATACTTATATGGTTATGCACAGTACGGTAAAGATTAAAAACACCTGAGATGCAAAATGATTTGTTCTCTGATTAAACAATTAAGTAACACTAAGTCTTTTTACTTAGTTCCTACGTTACTGAGTCCACCATTAAAGATGTAGAAGAGGTAAAAATGTTGTACGATTCTTATGTCGCTTAAAATGCTATAGATTTTAAAACATTTCAAAGACATATTCGGTCACTAAGTGAGCCACTATAAGGCCTTAGTTTTCAATGTTTAAACTACTGTCAGAGCAAGATTTTGACAAGTGGACGAGATGGGCACCCTATTTATAGTGTTTATTAAGACGCACGTATGTATGTACTAGTATAGTATTGTATTATGGTATTTACTTTGTGCAGTAAATACGTTCATGGGTTCCCTTGCACGTGTAAAAATATGGCGCAACA
This sequence comes from Papilio memnon, assembly GCA_003118335.3. Taxonomy (NCBI): domain Eukaryota; kingdom Metazoa; phylum Arthropoda; class Insecta; order Lepidoptera; family Papilionidae; genus Papilio; species Papilio memnon. Next base: position 585,277 of record LD700012.1, on the reverse strand, counting down.
GTTAATCGTGTCTAATAATTTACTGTCCGATTTTTACGCTAATTAGCAATTGGTCTCGGAGCCGATTCGGTGGAATTTAGTTCTGTGACCAAATTTATTGTCAGCTCAAATTAATTTTAAGACCAATTTATCTGAGTCACACTATATTTCTGATAACTAATTTATATACTATGCGTTTGAATTAACTTTTTTTATTGTCAAATTAGTTCCACTTTATCAAGTAAAATTATTAACTTATATGTATAGTGAATTAAATTGAACACATCGATTTGTATTCTGTTTCGTAATCTGTCATGATGGGCGTTTAAAATATTATTTTACGGCCGAATACTGAAACGAACAATAAACACTGTTACATGTTAAAATGTCGTGTCACTTAAATATGGGAAGATGTACTTAAGCCATACAATATGTATAAAAAAAATGTATAGTCTCATAATTCACCTCAGATCGAGTATTAAAATTATCCAATCAATTATAACGCCGAGGGCAGCATAGCAGAGCATCCGGCTACGATTTTGTGTTTGTTTTATATTATTATTCCATCAATCAAGATCCAATTTTATTTTGAATGGTAACTGTTAGTTAAACACTAACAAATGTTGGAATCGCGCCGCTCGGCCGCCCATCAATCAGAAGTCCGTCGACGGAGGCGCCGAGAGGCTCTACGAGTACGCTATAACTCGCACCGACCCGACACATCCAATTCACATGTTAAATTTCCCTTTGCGCTTCAAAACCAGCGATGTCCGTCATTAAAGTGTTTGTTTCTTATACGTTTATTGTTCAAATGTTTTATCCAATTAGTGCTACCGTGTCGAAAGGATAATGCCGCGCTGGAATTAGAAAACGTTAGACGCGTTAAAATCTGTCCGATTATGATGAAGACGTTTCGACTACAGTTGATTCATTCAATTTGTTAACACATCAAAATTATGTTGTATAAGTGGTTACAATTAGGAAACCGCTTGTGTTAGTGATTTTATAACCTCAATCAATTTTATAAATTAACATCAATAAATAGCTATCAATAATACAGAAAGAGCAGAACCTGTATGTAAGAGACACCCACCAACAATACGTCAATGATTGGTAATTCTCATAATCAACGAAAACTTTCTAGACTTCAAGCAAATCAAAACAAAATAAAAACGTTTGGCCATTTTTACTAGATTTCTTAAAATAATCTTAAAAAATTAAAACATTTTTCTTGTTATTTTATTTAAATCTCGTACGTTGTATTTACGTTCGCTTGGTAAGCGCACCAAACTGACGAGTGTATACTCGAATGTGATTCGTTAATTGAACCGACGTGCATCGCATAATGAGCTCGCATATGACCACGAAGAGGAAGTACAACAGTGACAGATGATCGATGCTGAACAGTCGCAGCCGTGCGCACAGATTATAAACAAAGCGTTTGTAATTCAATTAGACGTATCGTGTACTGTATAACATTATTGCCCTTAACCAATGCAAAGCATACGTCAAACATATTGACCGAGACCGAATTTTAAAGGATGGAAATTAAGTAACTCCTACGTGTACCTAATCGTGTAGGCAGTTCCCATTCTCTAAACGCATGTCCAATACCATATCTGGCGAACCCAAGCGTCACCTGTTTTGAATACAGACGGCGCCAAAAACACAAAACTAGTTCCTAACAGTTAAGTCATTTACCAATTAATTCAGTTGTTATTAGTGGCCGAGGTCGAGTCGCGGCGGCTCGTTCAAACGCAGCGCTATTTGTCGATAAACGCACTCTAAATGGACGCAATAATACAAATACAAATTACAAAGCGATAAATAACGTCGGTGTAGGAAACGGTATCGAGTGCGCTATCATCGATGGTCCGGTTTAATTTAATTGACCGGGCTACGTGTCGATGATAAATGTGACCGGGGTTAAGCATATGCGCGGTGCCCATGAATAAATCGGCCCTCGGTGAGACGAACTGATTTGCGATAAGCGGGTATTTATTGTGTTATTTGTGCGCGCCACCTGACGGCGGGATGGCGAGATGGCCAGCGTCCGCCGCCACTGCGGGAGGCTCTCTATTGCCTTTCACTCCGCTCCCTTGCGCCCTCACAGCTACACGGCCAGGGAATGCGCCCTCCGCAACATAAATCACCGCTGACATAACACCGCTCACCGCTGATGAATTCTGCCGACTTGATAAAGCTCCTTTGAGAATAAGGACTCATATAAACTGCTGGTTTCTATCTGATATAGATCATAGACTAATGTTAAGACACTTTCTGATAGTTGAAAAATTAACATTTATTAAGTTTATGCCTTCTATGTGCAATTTGGTAAAAAGCATCCATACGATAAAACATTATCCAAAGAAGAATTTGTTTTAGGTTCTTAAGTAAATTATGATGAAATTGCATTCTAAGCGCATAGTACTTATCTACTCTCTACTCTATCTCTCTTCCGAGGAACAAACGGTTTAGTTCGTTTAATTTTTATTATATTTTTAACCATGTTTTAATATACTTATACATAATTAACCGATGATTGAATGATCTTACGCAGATATGATTTTATTCGTAGAACGATAAACAAGAATGGTGTACAAATGAGAAGCAAGCGGGTACAAAGTGCGTTGCCGAGAGGAGCGCTGCGCGCACGTCCGCACGCGCCCCGGGCGCCGATGCCCCGCGCAAACTAAAAATGTGTATAAATTATGAAGATTACATGAAAAAGAGAAATGTGTTACATTTAATTTTATTACATACGATAAGTTATGGCCTAGCCACGGCACTCGCTTGAAAAACACGTTACCACACCCGCACGATTAAAACGTCTTAAGTGAATACAAATACTTTATAGAAATTTATACTTTGTTATTTAATTATTAAAAACTATTTTTTCGTGCATGTTTAAGGTTGCAAAGTCGTTTGTATGACTGAAGTAATTCGCAGTTACATACAGATCATTTGTGACATTAAAATATCAATAAATTTATAGTTTTAAGATAGGAGGCAGGAGTTTCTACTTGATATTTTTTTCATACAAAATCCATACATTAAAATTTGCACAAAGAAAATGATTTTTTATATAACTTTTATTATGCTTGCTAAATGTTGGATTAATTTTGTTATAAGTTTGTTTAAAAATTAATATAATATTATACTTTTCTATGAAGGTACAGCAGAGTTAGATTATTTTTTATTTAAGTTCTTTTCAAAAAATTTCCTGTTAATTTTTAAAGTGGAAATGTCCATGGAATATAATACAAATACGAATTAAATAATAGGCAAAATAATAAATATAATATCATTTTATACAATACGCTTAAAATTCTATTAAAAAGTAAGTGATTGTCATAAATTTGCAGTTGCTTAATTTAAATAAACTAACATTAAAGTTGAATTAGTCTTTATTTATTATACACTTTTTAATGTATTCAGAATTTTCTGAATTGATATTTAGCGTCGTGCTAATTTCAAAATCTACAAAAATACATTAACGAAAATTTATTGTTGCTATCCTCTTTTTTTGAAGTGGTAACATATTGAATTTCAACACATGCATTACTGTTGTCTCCGTTTTATTCAAAGTGTGAGAAAAGGATGGGGATAGTGTAAAGGTGTTCTAAGGAAATACAACGTATGCAACTTAACAACAGTTCAGGACACCCGCACACACTCCTATTAATATCAATTTAAACTTCATATCTTATTACATTTATTACTTTTATCAAAATTACAACTCGTGATATCGTCGTATCGGAAATACATAAAACTTAAGGAAAACTATTGGAACTTTATTGTGGTCATTGCACATTTAAACAGTGTATGCCAGTCCTTAAATAGATAACGAATATGTTGCAGATTAAATCAGAAAGCGTTATTAAATTTAGATTATTAAAATAAAAAAATACATAGATATAACTTTAGCAGCTTACCTTTTGAAAAGAGAACGAGTAAATATAATTATTAATTTAACAAAAAAGAGAAAGAATTTAATTCCGAAGTCAAGTGCACAGCAAGATAGATCGTATCGTGGGTAATTTGTTGCGGGCTGACCAATCAAAATATTTGTTTATCTGGATGTGAGGGATCCAGATGGTATCGGCCCAGCGTCAGCCGACGGCCGGCCTTATCGGAGCCCTGCCACTCGTAACTTAACATTAGCGCTTCTCCGATCTCTTAACGCGAATGCCGCTGCGACAAACATAAACATACCAACTTATCCTAACTAACAAATGACACTTTTAATCTGATTTTTCATCAAACCGTTTCTTAAAAATAAAATTATAATCAAAACTCTGGACGACATCTATACTGTAAATTTTGGCTTTTGCAGTTACTTTCGTTTACGTAGGGACTGTCGATTTGTTGATAGAATTAACAGACAAACAATATTGAACGTAAAGATGATGAGTTTTATTGGCAATCATGACAAGACATTGGAAATAAGTTTATTACTAAAATATCTCTTTTTTAAGCTAAACATGAATGAACAACCGGATGAATAGCGTCTCTGTCAAAATAAACGTGTAAATAGTCCCACCAAACAAATCTTCCAATGGAATGTTATAACAAACATGTAAAATATGTCAAGCCTACCGACTAATGGTGATCATGGGAGAACAAAAAATATTTGACAGAACCGTCCGCCAATGTACACATTGGTTACAACCAAGCGCGTTCCGTAGTGACACGGAAACTCTCTTCACACACGCCTGACCCCCAACAAAGGAGTTCTGTTTGTCTTGCATCGCTACTAAAATATTGAAACGAGACCGGAGTGCGTTCCAGTCCCGACACGGTGCTTTAAGCTATATCGACCACTTTAAGCTAAAATATGCTGAGGCGCATTTTGATGAAAAGCCATTTTATAATCACCACATTATCCTGTGATTTCATTCTCATTTCAAAACATGTTACCTAAACATTAACTATGTTGGTTTTAACGTCATCCTCTTGCATTTTTGCGATTCATCTTTGCGATCAATTCTCTTCTTAGATTGAATATTTTAACTTCTAACGGATCGTGCCTAAACGTTCCATTGTCATACTAATGTTATAAAGGCGAAGGTTTACATGGAAGTTTAACAGATCTCAATGAAATTAGACACTGATGTAGAACATTAAAAGAACACTAAGGCTACTTATTAAGTTTTTTTTAATACCGCGTGGAGGAAGTCACAAGCAATGACTAGTTCTTCATCATAATATTAAGACTGAGTAGCTTTATAGCAATATTCTATCGCTAGACATTTGTGTGCACAATCCTAAGCATTGACGAATGTCTCACGCTCGTGTTTGCTGTAGCGTTATGGTGTCGTGAGCGCAGTATAGCCTCGCACCGATAGACTTCACCTCGCTTGTCGATGCAAATTGTTCGCGCCACAGACTAAGATCCGGCGAATGAACATTTGCGAAGCGTTTGTAACGGAAGCGGGGAACATGACAAGCAAACATCCTCGCAGACGTTCGAATTGGATTGAACTGTTTTTAGCTAACGTTTGGAAACTGAGATGAGTAGTATTAATTAAAATATAGAACATAATTAGCCTCTGCAATAAAACGTAACCAAAATAAAGAAGAACTGGCTTTAATTAGGGAACCCCACGCTAATCAAATTAAAAAATCAAACCACATTGTTACTCTAATAACACATTTTAGTTGTTAGACGTGGTTCTGATTAGAGTTGGTCTTCTAAATTGTATGTCATGTTTCTGGCATGGTATCGTTTACTTGTGTCAACGTTGCAGCAGGAAGTTAACAAGCTTCCTGACGGCTGCAGTTGTAGGCGAAGACGTGAGGAGTACTAGGCGTGTTGTTTAATATTAGACGATTTTGTCTCAATAATTCTGTCTCGTGTCCGGTGTCACGCGAGCGCTCGCCGCGACCAATTAGTCGGCGCCGTGCACCGGACGCCCAACAATAAATCAATAATTAAAGCGTCCATCTAGCGGCAAATACTGATTTATTCTCGCCTTCTGGCCACGATCGCCTTGGAGCGTCGCTCGACCGCGGGACCGAGCTTTTTGTCCACTCCTGATTCCACACGGATATTACCTTGAACTGCATTTCTTACTTCGACTTTTTAGCTATCTTACATTGTTCTATTATCACTGTGATGAATGAAAAGGGGCTAATAGTTGTAGAATTAACTGATGTTTGCGCAACATTTCTTCGTTAATTTCTTTCTAAGCGGTACAAAGTAAAAGATTAAGCGAGGTTTACACTGCGCATTAACGAGTGTATCCGATCCGAACTGGACTGAGTTTCACACACAAACTGGCCATGTTTGCCGTAGACGTTAGTGAGGGAGCGTAACTGTCGACGCTCGACACGCAATACTTGTCCTCGAGCTCGTTTTTGTGTTTCGACACTGTCGTATCGATGCGACGTGCGACCGACGCGACGCGACGCCGAAACCCGAGATATTTTTAATTGAATACTTTGGACGCTAAAAATTAAAATCGTAAAGCGCATAAACGACTATTGACATGCCTTTCTGAGTGACAATCGGCTCTGGATGGCTCTTGACTTCACTTCATAGTCCCGAGTATTCGAAATTATTGTAATTTAAAGACATCAAATAACTATCTTACGCACAATCACGGTCGTCCAGTGGCGTCGCCCATCGCCCGCCGCCGCCGCTGACCCGTCGCGGTGACAGCTCTCCGTCAGCATGAGGGCCCTCCGCGACCCGCCGAGTGTTTTCATACACACGCACACGGTGCACGGACGTGTTAATTCGTAGGCATTTTGTTTTTTTTTCCGCGGTGATCGACGACTGTGGGAACGATTTTGGTTGCCTTCGTTAGAAGTAGTACTCGACGGTAACGAGCAAACAGTCCGAACGATGCCGAATATCGCACCCGCGTTAAGTGGCCCCGCGTTCACGGAATTTACGACAGTTCTTCACGCTTAAGCAATAAGCGTTCGCAATTGAGTTATCCGACGATTGTTTGGCGTCGCCGGGCGCGTGGATGGGGATCATAAAATGTTTTTAGTTTCCGATTCGAGCGTCATTGTCGGACGTGAAAGTCGTTTGTGGCGCCGACACAGATAGCCGTCGGAGACTTGGGGCACGCGCGCTCGAACGCCTAGACACGAGCCAACGCGGTTAGTGCTTTACCGTGGTACATTCTGCCATACGTGGCTTTTATTGCACACGGACGAAATCCTCAAAGCGGCATCGAGATAGCATCAGTTCGCCATTTATAACACTGACAGAATAACAATGACCAGGATATATCGCAGGCGGACAGACAGGCGCGGCGGGCGCGCGCTCAACAAATGGAAGCCGCACCGCGCCGCGACCCGGCGACTGCGCCCCGCTACGCCTCATCATCGCTATCATTACCGCGCCATTAATCCCGTGAATTCATACCTGGAACGGTAGATTCATTGACAAATAGCCCCGCATTCAAATCGAAATCCGATACGTCCCGATGCATACATTACATTGAACAAATTGAATTCTCAGCGAGATTTACATAAATAGTGTGCAATGGCAGTGCTATTATAATGGTATTAGGCGTTGTGAGACAATAGGTGCGCGGTCCTCCCACCGCCCACGCGGCGCGGCTGGAAGCGCTGCGCAGGCGCATGCTAATCGCTCCTAATCACGACCCGATCGTGAGCTGATTCAGCCCGACCTTACGATCCTCTATTCTGTTTATTTATCAATCAGAATAGTTAATACCGGTCGCGGCCATAAAAGGCGATATATTTGTCTAGTGTCGCTCTTAATTAGTGGGCGACGGCGAATCGACGCCATATGTGGTCGTCGAGTTAGCGTCGACTTTTGTACAATATTTTTTGTTAACATGAAATGTAAATGAAGTAAAATGATTAATGTTTGCGCCGTCAATTCTCTCCTTTTCTTTTTATGGAGGATCTAAGGCTTCGGATCTACCGGGTAAAATGGGTACTTTTTCTAATATAAATACTAAAGTACAATAAGCTAGAAATACCTGATGATAAAATGGTACTTTCATACTTATCATGTAACTAGAAGAATAATTAAAGCAGAGGAGGATTTAATGTCGCGTGTTTCTTAACACTGATTCAAAATGATTTATTATGGCCTGTCTGGCTCAAAAACCTAACATTATTAAGTATGTATTACTTTAATCACATTTTATAAAATCCAGCATAAAAGTTTTTGTCTTATTCATTTACAAGTTGCTATCCAGATTTCCCGATAACATAATTATTTTTAAATGTATTTATAAAATTATATTTTATTTCAATCATTTACATCTGATTAGTATGCATCGATGACGGAAACGATGGCATCGAATGTTTTTTCTTTATTTATTAGAGGATCCGCGCCAGTCACGTTGTGGCTAAATGTGTTGCAAAAATCTGCGCAGACGCAGGTGCGCGGGGCGCGGGGTGGGGTGAGGTGGCAGTCAGCAGGGGGGAGGTTAAGGGGGGATAGGTGGCGCCGGTGGCAGGTCCGCCCAACTCTTTGTTTACGTAACGCCCCCTCATTACACGAATATGAGTGGTTTCTTAATCACTATGTTTTTGAGATCAGTGTTTTTTTTCGACGAATTAAATTGTGTGGAAAATTAACCTCACAACTTACCTTCAAGTACATTTTTAATTCTTGGTATTACTTTTGTAATTCTGATTTTTTTTCTGTAGACGGCAAATGAACTTGCTATACACCGAAGACCATAATAACATTTGGAACTAGACGAAGTAAGGAATCTAGAGAGATTTTAAAATACGTGCTCAAACGGCTATAGGGTGAGTACAAAAAGATCAGGAAAAACGAAGAAAAGGTAGAGAGAGGGGACCATGTATTTCCTGCTAAGGCTGGCCTATTTCTGCAAAGCTATTGTTGCCGAAACATGTAGCTCTATAGCTTATTTGAGTAGATTTTCATACATTTTTATCCGTTCTACAATAACATTCGGCGCCTAAAAAATTGATTACTGTCTTAACGTCGAAAGAATTCAATTTATTACCACTTGAGCCCATGAAAAGACTCGCAACTTCAATAAAACTGCCTACATTTATAACGTGCATGAAATCTGGCCAACTTTCTAACGCAGCTGCCGTGTCGTATGCATAATACAGAGTAAATTAATAGGCGCGCATTAGGCACGAGCCGGTGATGAGCGCGATGGGCTCGCGACGTCGCGCCGATGTTCGTGTGGGCGCCGGTAATAATTCACCAACATCTTATTAGGTTCGTGACACACTGAGAACAAAAAATGTATTATTTTTAATTAAAATTGTATTATCTAGGAGTACGGACAATTGATTGTCACTTGGTACGTTTTAGTAATCGTTAATGAACAAAATATATGACAGAATAGATTGATAATGTAGCTCTGTATTTCAAATGATTATTTAGACATTTCTATGGTACTTATAGTTTATTTGTATGACTGAATCGATTTACATGGTCTATCGCTGTAATTTGCCAATATATCAGGGACGGCGTGGCGTGTGTATAAGGGCAGTAGCACACGCAGCGGGTAAAACGCGAGGCATCGCGTTGCGAAACGGTATCGCACCCGCTCGTCGCGCCCGTGCCCGTGCCGGCGCCGCGTCCCGTTACCCGCCCACAGCGCTTGCGCCACATACGTCGCTTTCCCGCTTTTCAATAAAAAACGCGATGTTTGTTTACGTAATCAGTTTTATGTTAACTAGCGCTTGACGCCGGCGACTTTTGGCGCCGCTGCACCAGCGGTCAGACGCTCATTTGAATATCGAGCCCTATTAAAATATCCGAGCGATAGTTGAACGTTTTCGGCTTTAATTAGCATTGTGATATAAGCTTTGGATACGAATTTGTATAACCAGCTTCAAATATCTTATATCACGTAGCTATGCAACGGAACTTCGACAGTTTACAAGAACAACAAGACATAAGAGAATATTAAAATATACTTACATAATAACATTTCTATCTTATATTCTCCTCTTTAAATAAAGGTATCTGTAGATTTAGCATAGAAATAATCCCCTTTGAACTTAATTATAACTTTTAGATTAGTGAATCGAATGCCAAATCTTCCCAAATCATTTATCTAGTCTCCAGTTAGTAGGTTACATTGCGTTGGTAGCTAGTAAGAACTTAAATCGTTTTTATTTTCGTCTTCTAGAACATCATTCGATATTCAATATCTTTGTTTTCTTCACAAGGGTCTGTCTCTTCAGAGCGGGAGAGAGCCCGCTCGGAAGCTTATTTATTCCAATTAATTAATTAAAAAGTTTTAATTGATAAAAACTAATCGAATCATTAAAGATTCCAAATCAGCATTAAATCTAAAGAACTTAATATCTAATTGGGCTTTTAAAGTATGCTCAATCGTATAACGCTATACATAAATTAAATTAAAATGTGTAGTTAAATTGAATATTTATAAATTTACATTTACAATATCACAATATGTAGTAACTGTACATTTATTAAGTTTACCGACGACGGCGAGAGATGGCGCCGGCGCGGTCGTCGACTATTATCTTTACATCTAAGAATCGGTTACAAGTATTAAAGACAATAAAAATAATCTTATATTTGGGTTGTGACGCAGACATTTTTATGTTATTTTAGTATAAGTATATTTTAGCAACTGTTTATTTGATAGATGCAGTGATTGTTGAGAGATTTGACTATTCTTATGGCGCCAATGTTTTGTTTTTACATACCACTTTTGTACTATTTAATTACGTCATAAATTACGAAATTATATGGCTAGCTATCGGTCGCGACTTCGACTGCATGGAGGATCAATCACAAAAGTTTGTACAGGAAGAAAAATTTGGCCTTAAATTTGAGTATAAAGAAACTAAGCCTTCATCTATATAAATGGATAGGCCATTTCTTGGTAACAACTTTTACTTAGTTTTGACTTAAATGCGTTTATTGATGTTAGTAATAGTTTAATCTATATCCAATACAAGTTCGAATCCTCACTACCGCTACCAACTGTAAACGTCAACGCCAAAATAATAAAAATCAAATATGTAGGTAAAAAATACTATGCCTGCCCATATAACGTAAGTAAAATTAAGATATGTAACATGAGATTTAAGTGGATATGTTAAATACAGTTTTGTGAAAAGGCGATCCAACTATTGCACTTTATATGTGTAAATAGTCAAGTAAACGAGTGTTCCTTATAGTATAGCTAATTAAGTAAAAAATTAATGTACTAACATAAATAAATAATCAATCTATATCTATACTAATATTATAAAGAGGAAAGATTTGTATTTTTGTATGTATTTGATTTACGTAAAAACAACTGGGCCGATTTCAAAAATTCTTTCACAATTAGAAAGGTAATTTATCTGTGAGTAACATAGGCACACATAACATGTTTTTTTATTTCACGCGGGCGAAGTCGCGAGCAACATCTAGTGTTTATATATTTACATAAAACACTTCAAAGTAAAGCGAACATTCTCTTTAACTTTGTTAATAATTTACAATACATTATCGCAAATATTAATTCGCGATGAGGTCGTATTGTGCAAGTTCATTACGTGAGGTAAGTCCGCCAACACGCGGCGAGGCGAGTGCTGCGCGTGATTCACAGTTTATGAAAGTGACGATTACAAATTAGCAGTGATTCTTCTTCGTTTCAACATTGTCATTGAACAAGACAACAGCCTCGCCGGAAATGACTCGGGATATTTGACACTCGTGGTGCACGAGCCCTATTCAGATACACGTGTCATAAATATTTACAGTTCACCGACTTTTAGCTATAACAATAGCCAACAAAATGAACATAAATGTACTTTGATATAAATTTTTATTTTTGTATAAGTACTATTATATCTATACTAATATAATAAAGCGTAAACACACACTTCTTTGTTGCCTAAGATGTCAGCAATTAGAGCATATTTTTGAATAATTCTTTTTTTAATAAAAAGCTCTACACTTACGTCACGCTTTAGGCTAAATATTTTCACGGCATTAAACTTAGGGGGTAAATATTTTGGATAAAACCCTAATGTGGGAAAGAGACCATAAGTTGCTGCCAACATCAAGGAAGCAAGATTGCCATGATTTGTCATCATGTCATGTCATTTTGACATTTGCAATTGATAATTTGACAAATGTAGGTAAACAATGAAATAATTTTTTTATAATCTCACGCGGATGAAGCCGCAAGGGAACAGCTAGTAATAGATAATCGTAGAGAATATTTTTTGTATAATATTACATTTCACGCCCGTAACCAGGAGAGATGGAATAACCAAACATGGATTATGGATTATCATTTATATTACAACTTCTTCGGTTCTATTTGTGATGGTATTTTTTTCACACTAAAATCTTTGTTCAGATTAGCTACATATGAAATTCAATCTTTTTTTTTTTCTTTAAAATTGGAAAAAAAGTCACCAAACTTTGTGTAAGTAAATATTTAATGTACAAACATGTACGAAACAATGTTGAACATTTCCTCTCCGTGCATAATTACAGACCACCCATCTTAGATTAGTATCAACATCGGAGGGCTCGCGTTCTACGGCGCTTATTGACCACGACTTTCACGCTTATCACTTTTGCTGTTAAATTCTTAGCTTTGCGTATTAAACGCATATAATTTCATATTTTACCCGTTCTTTATATTCGTTGTACATAAGTACGTAAGCACGTAATTTGTAAGGGATGACATTTTTCTAAAGAACTGATGCGCTTTTACCTATTTTTATGTCTATGGGCGTCAACGAAAACCTCCATATTCACGCTGCTCGTTTGGCCCTTATAAAAAATCAAAGCTTTATTTGAAATGAAACTATTTTAACATTTGGAATTAATCATAGTTTATCCTCGTTATGGCAACATGAAATTGAAAGATATAGATAATTAAAGTGTGAATAACCAATACAGTATGAATATGTAGTGCTTGATACATTCATATTGGAGATATTAAACTTCAGAATGTTTGGTAATATATTTCACACGGCCGGCATAAATCACACTAACAAGGTGTGCTTGTGCGATGCACGCACGACCAAACACTTATCCTTTTGTACGCGGATAGCCCATCGGTGCACAATGTTCCTCATCATATCGCAGCTAATGACCCGTGTACGCTAACGAACTATTTTATGTTCCGTGGATTCTGCATAATTTTACCTGACACGTGAGCTAAGATCTAAACAGATATTACCTAATTGAACCTTCATATCAAAATAATTGACTTTCAAATAACATTTACATTTTAAATTAACTTCACGAACATTGAGGTAACTTCGAAGCGAGCACGTGGCCTGCTAAGCCAGTATGCAAATCTGAACACGTATGTGTTCCTATACGTTAACACGCGTCACACACTCACGGACGCAGTTTCCATTCATAAAAGCGAGCCACTATCTAGCCATGAATTAATCGCAACATTTGAATATGTTTACTTACAAAGGAAACGGCCATTCAGAAGAAAAAAAACACGCCCGAAAAACAGGTTTGGCACGTGTCAATGAACGACGGGAATATTTTGGACGCCATCGCTTCGACGCGCTCGGCGGACGCTTGTATGATTGAAACAAAGGGCTTATCATGAATATACGTGAGTATATTTTCGTAACGTCATCGACAATTTGTATTAGATGTGTACAACACCCCTACTGAGCGTAAAGTACACCAGCAAATGTTGTGGATAACGTTTCGAATACGTTCTCGCAACTGTCACGGATATATTCGTGATAGTTCCTCAGTTTAATAGATGCCCGCTCTAATACTTGCTTTGTATCAATTATAATTTAATGAATGTAAGCGACAGTGCGCCTTTTGATATTTTTATGCATCCATCGCTTACAAAATTCGATTCAACTTGTATCATTTACATTTAAATTAAAGTCTAATAACGATCATCGGATTAAATTTAAATTAAGGGAAATTACATTCTAGTCTTAAATTTTAAACTCATCTGGTAGCTGTTACGTTAACGTTCTAATGAATATTGTGGTCATAAAAATGTGTTCCTTTGTATAGAAAATATAAGTTGAAAGACGATAGTAGGAACAGCGATAAGTATTAAATACATGTTAACATTTCCTCTTTACTTAGTATAACTTAAAGACTCTATGTTAATCTTTATAGAAATACATTTCGTACATTCAAATGCTTAATTAAGGCTAAGCTTCATTTTCTTTCCTAATTCAATTAGAGGCAATGCAAATGAAAAAGGTAAATTCTTACTAGATTAAAGTTAATGAAAACTATTAGACAGTGACTCATAGTTTTGCCCATGATGGTGAAAGTTGATGTTTATTTGTTTATTACTTTGTGAAAATGGGACAGAGATAATGAAACTTGGTAAAAGAAAGTTGAACACGTAGTCAAAAATGATCAAGATCGAAGAAAGTATAGAAAAATTACGGCTGATAGAGTATGGAAAAGCATTGCATGTATGGCTTGTGGCCATATTTTTAGTAGTCATTGAAAATATAGTATAGATAGCAAGAATTGTCATAGAATTTGAAACTAAAAGTGATTACTACTTCGTTTGGTTCAGATTATTTCACATTCGTTTGGTAAGTGAGTACCACTGAGCGTCGGTGGCTCAGTGGTTTAAGCACTTGACTTGTAATCTACAAGTCTTGGGTTCGAATCCCGCCGCCATGTACCAATGTGATTTTTCGATTTTTCCAATTTTCATATATACATAATTTACCCGACGTTCTTACGGTGAAGGAAAACATCGTGATGCAACCTGCAAATATCGGCGAAGAAATTCAAAGGTATGTGTAAAGTCAACCAACCCGCACTTGGCCAGCGTGGTTGGCTATGGCCTAGTCACCCTAACTTTAGGGTAGGCTCCGAGCCCCTCGGTGGGGACGTATAGTGAGCTGGTAGCAGTAGCAGTAGCAGCAGTTTGGTAAGTCGTGATCAAGTGTTTTTGTTTCTACAACGACGTGAATTATTTTAAGTATTGTTAACTAAACATAAAGTGATATATCGTAAATGAATTACACAACTCTCAGCTGATGAATCTTGACATATTGACCATAATACTCGGTATGCAATAAGACTAAGTGGGTCATTTAAGAAGCAATGTTCGCATATACTAATATTACATGCATATTGCATATTTCGCGTTTGCAAACATCTACAAAACATGTGACAGTATGGAAACCATAACAACTCCAAATCCTGTCTTTTTATAATAAAGTTAGGTATAGACAGGAAAAATAAAAAAAAAAACTGTACACACAAATATATAAATACCATTGCATAATGCGAAATCTATGTATGGCAGTAGAACGATCTCCGATAGAAAATATGCAAAAAGTACAAAAGTACAGTAAGCCACCAAAAAGGATAAAAATATATGCATATTTTTCGTATAACGTAAGTTTTAATAAATAAAACCGGTGTTAAACAATTTATGAGACTTTGTTGCAATCTACGTAAACGCTAAAAACGGAACAAGGTTGTTTTCTTGAAGTCCTCTCGGCTGGTACGAGACCTGCTTGTTTACTTTATTGCATAAGCACAGAGACTTATTTCGGAATTTATAAGGCAGGTTTAATAAATTTGTATATCGTTTAACCTCAGATCAGTAATTACGTATAGAGATTTTGAACATACAGTTCTTTACTTTTATTTTTTGCTCAAAGATTTCCAAATTTAATCATCTCCTTGCACTTTTTCCTATAGAAGGTCGGCACAGTCGGTACTTTTGCGTATGTATATATCTCTATAAGTTTTCATTTTTAAATTCATTCTTTTACAATACTTTCTTCGGCCTTCTACTAACATAGTAGCTATCCACGTCCATTTACATTCCTTGCTCGCTTACATGGATCATCTCTCTGGATATGTCCAAGATAACGACAAAATTTAGAGTATTTTATTGACTGTTGCATTTGCGTTGTGTATCTTTTGGTTCATCAATTCGTCCAGTTTCTGCGGGCTGTGGTTATGAATGAAAGTTGGCGACCTCCGACGTCCGTCGTGGGCGTGACTGTTGCAAGCTCGCAACAACGACTCGTGCCCGTGATCCATTCACAAAACCAAACGCGAGCGTGTGGGTGTACTCAATAGCGCCGCTATAACTATATGTATCTTTACCGAGGTTACCAACACACATCTCTAGGTCTTTAAATTTTATGTTAATTTTATAGTTATAACACAGTCGTGTACACAATTCAAACGGAAGCTTGAAGATTCTCAACTGCCATAAGGTTCTTGAGAATGTTCGAAGATATTGCCTACTATATGAGATTATGCATGAAAGATTTCATTTTTAACACATTTTCTAACCATCTAAATCTTTTAGAGTTCAAGAGGTCTAAAAAAGGCTGACTGCATAAATTACTCTTACTACCCGCTTCTTTACTCTCTCAGGGGATAGAAACGTTCTTCTTCTGTTTCTATAGCACTTATTCTCTTGTTTCTACATTACTACACAAATAATGCTTTAACAGTGGTAGAGCCCGCTTTAACATCTTAGCACGAATGGGTCGGCTCGCCCGGTGCAATACCACG
>LD700012.1:530004-568609 GCA_003118335.3 Papilio memnon | reverse complement strand
AAAAAAAAAAAAAAAAAAAAAACAGGACATAAAATCTGCGAAGACCTAGGTAGAATATCCTACGCTTGGGTTACTTTTATCTTCCACAGTTATCAATCAGGCACTTTATTATTTCAAAAAGCGATAGTGCTGGCGGTGATTCTACAATAAGAATCATCAGAGTTATGGATAGTAGCATCGTTTTAAGATGCTAAAGATATGGATCGGGTATTTCTAGTAGCGTTAGTTAATTTCTTTGAGACGTCTATGCATGTTAAGCGGGTCGCCGAGCGCCGAGCGCCGAGCGGCAATAGAGATTGCATTTGATGGCACACCGGGGCGCGATCTCTTGTGACAGCTTGTTACCAGATAACTATCTCATCAGACAGCTAGTACCTTCTTTATAGACCTGCCCTATTTTCATATTTCCACACAGATGCATCAGACATGCTTTGCTATGTTTTGTAAAAAAACAGTTAGCCAGTTATTTATTTAATAAAGTGTGCACAGGGAAAGGTATGGAGTCGATGGCAATAATATGAAGTGAGTTATGACACTTTATGGCGCGGTTAGCCTTCGTTATCGCGGTCGTGACCGAAAACAGAACTGAACTTGACCGTCGAAGCTCTTAACAATACATTCAACGCTGATATTAAATACTGTCCTGAATGAGAATGCCTTATAAGCAAACGGAATATTACCACAAGATATATTTATGTATTCGATTATCTTCGAGAATTATTTCGTCGTGTGGCGACATTTCTTGCTAAAGGACCGCTTACGAAAACTACAATATGAGGTAATAAAAATGAATGTCTACTTCTGTACATCTATATTTTAGCATTAACTGTAATTTCTTAAAGTTTGCAAAACACATTTGTTATTTTGGGTGCAAATTAAGAATTAATTTGTAATAAATTGATTATAACCATGAATTGGCCTGTGTAGCCTTTTTATCTCAACGCATAACCATAACACGATCCAACCATAGGTTATGGTCAGGAGAACACATAAGTAACAAATAAAATTATCAACAAATGAACAACGAGATTAGAGTGGTTTTCATTACAAAAGCGCTTGACTTACTAAAACTTTTTGTTTAACTTAATCTTAGTTTATTCAAGGAAATGTGAATGATGTCAAAACGTTTTTCGTAGCGTTTCAGCAGTGGGTACCCACGGTTATATTCAAACGTTATTTGACTAACTTAAAATTTGTTAGACTATCGCGAAGTAATAATTACTCGTAATTACAAAAAATATTTCCTTCATAAAATAACTCTTACGTTTGTTTTTCTTGCTTATGTACATTTTGACTCATAAAAAGAGACACCCACTTAAGTATTTCTTCATGAAGTAAACATTAAAATGACTTCCTTGAACAGGTGTTAATAAATTAGCAAATTAATCCAGCACACGATCTAATCTGATCTTGTTTACATTACGTCAGATTGAACGCCAACCACAAGCGAGATTATCTGCACTTTAAACTGCAGGCATATTGCAGACTCGTTGTTATGTTTATTGTTCACCTATCGCTTATCTAACTCGATATTTATATGCGACAGCACTTGTTAGCTTTATTTCTATAAATTATTCAACGTTAGCGCATTTTGAGATTAGCTTTGCATGCAAATTGTTCTCCGCGGACATATCTTGAGAGAGTCGATTACTTATCGACCGCAAGTAGCTCATTACGAACTATTAAATGTTTTGATCTTATTTTATATTTAATTTATTTCAACTATTACATAGTAATCAAATTGTACACATTCTAGTATTTTTAAGAAACAAAACTATTAGGTGCGCAACTTAGTTCTCGCTGTTTGTCAGTAGATGGCTCTAGCAGTAAGAGCTGGTCGATTTTGACATATCCAAAACGTCATGAACCAAGCTTAGAAAAAAAAGCGAGAACTTAGTTGCGCACCTAATAAAATTAGTATAATACAAATTACTTTTTACTTAAAAAAATTATTGTGGTGACGAAAAAAAATTGACAATTTTACAACGTAATAATGCAAGTGATAAGTTAGTACGCTAATAACTTCACTAGCTTGCAGTGTACACCTTAATCATACTAATATTATAAATACGAATGTTTAGATGGATGGATGTTTGTTAGAGTTTATAGCCTAAACTGCTGAACGAATCTCGGAGTTTTAGAGGATAGTCTGGAAGAACACATAGGCTACTTACTTTTGTTTTTTTTAATTTCATGCGGACGGAGTCTTGGGCGTAACCTAGTAGTAGAATAAACGTACGTTGATACGTTTACTATACTATTGTTAATCATTCCACGCAAAAGTAATACTTCATTATGTACATTAACTACATTTTTCACAAGCTTTTGTTTGTGCTAATTAATTTCTCCTCTGGTGTGGTAGATGTCCGCGGTATTATTCTGCGTTATTCTCCTATAATAATCAACCTGCCAATTCATAACAGTGGCATTGTTTTCACTAAATTATCGACTCTGATCACAACGAGTATATGGTCGTGTAGTGTGAGTTTTTTTATTCTGTGAATATATTTTCAATTCATGTTCCAGTTAATTCGTTTCACCATAACTTGATAACAATGATTCTTCGATCTTGTTCTAATCCTACCAACATAAATGAATCATACTTCAAAAGGACTGTGATGTATAGCTCGGAGCAAATTGGATTTATATTTGCTTGATTGATTGGACATTTCAAAATTGATGTATTGTAAACGAAACAGTTTGGATTTCACAAAGACCGTAACAATTATACGCCTTGAGCTTTCAATGGCGTATCAGAGATCCGAAGCCGTGTTTTTTTTTGTTTAGGAAACATAAATGCGCACTCGAAACCATTATATAAAATTAATAGCCCTCTCACCAAACAATTACCCGTCCGGTTAAATGCTATCAGTGGATCTATGGCTTGAAATCTCATAACCTTTTGCCTCCAAGTCAAACCAACTGTACTGGTACAGGCCCGGTCGGACGGGACCATTTACACTGGACGACAATTACAACTTTCAAACGGTTTATTACGGAATACGATAAATAATAGTTTAGGAATCATAAATCTTTGTCAAGAATTAAAACAATTACATTTTATTTATGTGTTTACGGTAATACTTTTTGATATTTTTGTCTCTGTATTATAACGTAGTGTATAGATAATTGACTTTTATAAAATCCTTTGAATTTTGATCAGCTAGATAAAGTGTGATCAGTAGTTAATGATATTCTGCAAATTTTCGGCACTGCAGTAAGTCGAGATGCATAATATGAAAAACACAGTTTTTCCTTTATTTAATAGAAAAATTATGAATGTACTGACTTCATAGCGCTTATCGCAGCCTGTGAATGAGCCGCATGATTCACTTGCGCTGGCGTCCATTCATGCTACGCCGCCCGCTCCGCCCGCGCACGCGCCTAACAAACGCATTATTTGCCAATAGCCGCCATATTGTTTCGTTTGCGGCATCAGCTGCCTCTCACTTCCTGCCTTTGATGGTGCTTATTAGTACTTCGTATCGTCAAGATCTGCTGAGATTTCTTCACTTCTGTCAAGTAATAACTTCAAAAATAATAGTTACGATTACTACAAATAGGGACACACTACTCCTATGTGTGCGCTCTATACAATTCCTTTGTGAAAATCCACACTAAAAGACTTCATAGTAACTACTAACTCTAATATTGGCAGAACGGAAAACAAATCCTGTTGTCAACATAGTATAAAACGCAGCCTTAGAACTCCTAGGCGGGTATCCTAGGCCATACCACAAATAACCTAAACTAAGCTAACCCTAGGACACCCCTTTAAACAGGTCAACGTGACTCTTGGTTATCCCATTACAAATAGAATTTACAAATTTTCCCTCAATTAACAATATTTACATATAAGGAAAATAAGATTTGGGTTTAAAAGAAACATGAATTATGTAAATATTTGTTTATGTCATTATACTGTGATTACGTGAGCTAGGTATTACGTACCTTCATATGTCAATGCAAATATCCATCGAGGTCTTGGAGGCAATCACTTTTTGTGTACATATTTATAACCTCGTATTTTTCTAATATAATACACGATTAATGCAATAAATAATTTGGGTTTCCACTTCGGAATCATTTGTAAATAACTTGTTCTCCCTTATTATGTTTTTAATTACCATGTTTTTGTACGAATATTTAGACAATGGCAACCCAGAAGAATATTTTGGCTACAATAAAAACGAGTATAATAAAACAACTTCTAATGCCTCCATATTGTTTCAAAGACCTGTTCCAACACAATATGTATCACGTCAAGTCACGCCTGATTTACATATGGACGACCGGATGTCACGGAATATTTTTGCAGCTGTTTAAGATCTGAATACGGATAAACAATAAAATATTTATCATCTGTGTTAAATTTTAATAATATAACTGTACTTCGCTTAGTGATGATTAGATGTACAGATTTTAGGAGCAATTTGTACAATTAGTATACATTCTCGTACTCGAGTAGTACCTATACTATAAGTATACTAGATACAGAGAGAAAGAGAGAGACAGAGAAAGAGAAAAAGAGAGAGAGAGTAGTACACTAATAGTATACGTCATCTTCTAGTAAATTTTAGATACGAAACATCAGGTATGTCTTATACTACCACAGAAGCTGTAACAGCCACTCGTTAACAGCTTGACTGTATTTCCCCAAACTAGAAAATACTAAAATACTTCTGTGTATATCAGAAGGCTGTCCTTTTCTTTTAGTATCCAAGAGGATAGATAAATAGAATAGAAGGATCTATGCGTCCTCTCCTCTGTTGACTAAAGGTACGCAATTTGTAAAAGTCTATGGCTATGGGCAGAAGTTACTTCGCTATTTTGATGAATTTCAGTGGTCGCTTGCTCGTTTCTCACCGTTTATATACACAACAAAACAAATCTAGGACAATCGTACTCTACTTTTACGCTTACATCTATATGTTCCAGATGTAAGTATACCAGTTGTGTTGTTCTGTACTTACAAATGCATCTTTAACTTTTTTTCCTGCTGCTAAAATCCAACATTAAACTTCTGACTTCGTCTTCCATATAAAGATTTATAAAACTAGGTCATTTCGTAATATAAAAAGCTTGTGCGAAAATTATTTGAGTTGTTAATCACATTACGTAATTGAATTTATTGTTTTATCTCCTTTTTCATTTACATATTGTTTATGTACTTAGGTAACCGTTATGTGAAAGTAGGCTAAACATATTGTGGAATCCAAAAACATACTGAATCCCTGATTAATCTTTGTTTTATCTCTAACTACTTAGCTGTTCCCTTGCCGCTTCATCCGCGTGAAATTATAAAAAAAATATTTCATTGTCAAATTATCAATTGCAAATGTCAAAATGACATGACATGATGACAAGCCATGGCAACCTTGCTACCTTGATGTTGGCAGCAACTTATGGTTTCTTTCCCACATTAGGGTTTTTATCCAAAATATTTACCCCCTAAGTTTAATGGCGTGAAAATATATAGCCTAAAGCGTGACGTAAGTGTAGGGCTTTTTATTAAAAAAAGAATTATTCAAAAATATGCTGTGATTGCTGACATCTTAGGCAACAAAGAAGTGTGTGTTTACGCTTTATTATATTAGTATAGATATAGATAGAAAGGAACTTTTGTGTCAAACTTAATTTAATTGACTGCAACATTGAGTGACTACTCAAACTGGTGTCACCACAAAGTGCCGCTTTGCTGAGTATCTCTCTGGAAAGTTTTAACGATATTTAATGATTTGAATGTGTTCTTAATTATGGAACCGGTTGCGGCGAGATAGCGTCACTGTACAGAGCTCCTGTACAGATATCAGCTAAATTTAATGACTATTTTTATGTGCCGTAAATAGGTTATACTGCAACATTGACGATATGATATTAAAGTGGCTTTAAATTAAAATACCAAGAAGCCTGACTGACGACTGAATGCAGAACATGAATTGAAGACAAGGTTCTTTCCCGTAAATACATCTTGAAGCTAAATATTTAGAACGTGTAAGTACCGCAGTTACTTAAGTAGCAACCAGTAGAATGTGATGTTACAAGGTGTGTATCTATGCCGCTATGTCATCACAGCCGAGAGATAGTAAAACAGTGACAACTGTTGCGGAAGGCTTGTGCCGAATAAAGGTTAGAGAAGGGCCTGGGACGAGGGGGGAACGCACGCGTGTTGTGCAACCCGCGGCGCCGAGTGAATGGAGCCTCCGAGCCGAGTGGGCGAACGTTTTTATCAATGAACGAATTCGTGGCGTACGCACGGGGCTTCGTGTCACGGCCGATCGACCGCCGGCCGGCGATTACCAACCTTGCTAATGGAAAATGTCAACGAAGATGCGACCGCTGGCCCCGTGGTGTTGCGCCGCCGAGACCTTTACTGCGGACATAAGCATTTAGCATGTACGCAACGCGTCCCATTCACAAACATGTATTCATTCATCGAACGGCCCAAGTACACTTCGTATGTTATTTGCGAGTTAACATTCAATGAATTTGAAAGGAAATAAACAATTAATTGAATTGCTTTGGCACTGTTAACGCCTCCAGTTAGCCTTCGCTCAGATTTAAGTATGACGTAGTGCAGTGATTATACTAGGCATTGAGAAACAGCTGGTTCTGTATTAGGCGATACCTGCAGTAGAAGCTCGTTTAACTTTACTTTATCGGACATTTTGGGCGGCAATTAATTACATGTATATTGTCATAATCGAATGCGGCTAGACAACCGCATTATTAAATAGAATTAATTATTTGCTTATACAAACATGTCAGGTATAGGTAAACGAAGTTTTTAATTAATAAAACACACTTCAATAATTCTTATCAAACTAATATTATAAATGCGAAAGTTTAGATGGATGGATGGATAGATGGATGGGTGTTTGTTAGAGTTTGTAGCCTAAGCGGCTGAACGGATCTCGATAAAATTTGGCATAGATGTAGAGGATGGTCTGGAAGAACACATAGGCTACTTGCTTTTGTTTTTTTAATTCCACGCGGACCGCGTAGCGGGCGAAAGCTAGTATTATATAAACAATTGAGTAAACGGCCACTAGAATACATACGCTTAAAATTTCAGAAAAAAATCCATCACTGTTAAATGCAATTATGTAAGAACTTTTTAAGACTGTACTAAAACGTGCAATGTAAGTTTTCTATCACTTTCTACTGAAATCTAAGTTGATTTGTCGTGCGCCGTAATAAATGACCCACTCAGTGAGCTGCAATCATTAGCCTTTATATAGCAATATTATCATGGAAATGGTTTGTATTTAGTTCAGTGATTGATGTTACAAGGCGGAGGCGGCGTGGGCGACCGGAAGCGACCCGTAACTCTCTGCTCTGTAGCGTGAGCCCTGTCTATTGCAAATGTACGCTTATTTCTACAATTCCCCAAATCTACAGGTTACATTGTATTTATAACGTATGTTTTGTAGTTATCCTTGATGTTGGAGTGACATATTCACAAGAGGTATCGTACTAAACCGAATATTTCATTGTCAGGCTTTTTAACATTTTATATTTAACTAGCTATTTCCTTGCAGCTTCATCCGCGTGAAATTATAAAAACTTTATTTCATTGTTTACCTACATTTGTCAAATTATCAATTGCAAATTTCAAAATGACATGACATGACCAACCATGGCAATCTTGCTTCCTTGATGTTGGCAGCAACTTATGGTCTTTTTCCCACATTAGGGTTTTTACCCAAAATATTTATCCCCTAAGTTTAATGGCGTGAAAATATATAGCCCAAAGCGTGACGTAACTGTAGGGCTTTTTATTAAAAAAATAATTATTCAAAAATATGCTGTAATAGCTGACATCTTAGGCAACAAAGAAGTGTGTGTTTACGCTTTATTATATTAGTATAGATTAAATAGCACAATTAGACTCTAATGCAAAAATAATGTTTTAAAATCTATACGTTTGTTTCTAAAAGCGAGTTCAAACAAACTCAGTATGTATTAGTATTTTGTGAAACTTTTTCGACAGTATTCGAAATCATTACAAATTCAAGCATAATTACGTTTTCAATGTTCTGTTAGGTTCCCTAATACTTTGTTTTGTTTGACTCTAATATTTTTTTTATAAAAATTTAAATACCTAAGATTTTGATTAAAATTCTAGTCAAAATCAATTAATTACTCAATGCCTATTATTTTTTAAATTACATATCTATTGTATTTTAAATCGCTTTATCGGAGTGGGAGATATCATCGAAACTCTAAAATATCTCAGAAGGGGCAGGACTCAAATATCCCACGTCATTGCTATAAATATAACATGCAAGGATTGTATCTAGTTGTCGATAGCCTCCGTTATGAACCTCCAAGTCTAGACTGGTCGTCTGTCTAACCTCGCCCACGTCTACCTCTACGAAACTTTAATTATCTTGGAAGTTTTAAAATAACATTATATTCTATTTTTAAAATTCATCGAGTCGTCTTCATGTTTGAGTTGAAACGGTAATTCGAAAAACGATTTCCAATGTTAAATTAATTTTCTAGGAAGTGAGGTATACGTGTAAGTTAATAACCTTTTTGTAGGTAATAAAGTTAAAAATTTTATCGCTTTTTAAGATTACGTTACTTATAATAAGCTTCTTTTTAGGCCATTTATCTAGATAAGCCTAGGCTATATGTATTTCTTAAGTAACATTTTACCTGAAACAAAAAACTACCTAGAAAACTGCAATATCTCAATTTGACACAAACAGTAAATTCAAAATAATTTTATATTCTAACGGTCAGAATGTCTTAAAGCGATCTATGATAAAATTAGTAGGTTTAAGCGAGCATGGTTTTTGTATGACTACGTTTCTCGAGAGCATTTCCGGTGGTTGGGCCCAACCCGCGGCGCGCACACGCCAAACCGGTTTAATAATTTGGTATTTTCGAAGAGCCATGTCGATTAATTTACGATAGACCAGCTTCCTGTGATAAAAGCCACGTTCAACCTCCGATATGACAACATGACCAATAGAATTTGATCTCATCTTTACAATTTTCAAAAGAGAATTTAATTGGACTTATAATAAAAACTCGCGCGACAACACTTTTACAATAAAAATAAATAATTAACGATAACTATTGCGTGTCTGATTCGAGAATTGTAAATAAAGTTTGTCACTAAATTCTTTAATTAAATCATGTTTGTGTAAAAGTCGTTCATCGTCGCCGAATAATGTACCAAATAATGGTTTTCGTACAGAAATACACAATTAGGATTTAGTATTAATCTAGACGATTAAGTAGGTCTATTGAAGTAAAACAATTAAGGTCTAGTCTTAAGTTCTGTAGTTTAGGATGTAGTTGAAACCTGTAAAACTGTATTTACAACTAATAAATGGTTAATTCATATATTTATATTTTATATATTTGGAATAAATTTGCATTGTGGTTAACCAGAATTAATCATAGTGTCAACAGCATCGCAATTCACATTCACGTTCCAGGAACTTTATTTATGACCAGTTAATTCATAATTACTCATTGTTTATAAGATCAATTTTAATAGTTATCAGTTTAAATGGAAGAGGTATAAAAAAGTTATGGACAAATGTTACAGTAAAATTCGCTTTGGTATGTACCACTTCTTCCGTTCCTTCCGACTTTCCAACTTTCTGTTCAACCCTAATGGTATGTAATATTAATATTATTAAAATGCTATATAAAAGCAATAACAGTTGACAGTGGTAGAGCCCGCTTTAACATCTTAGCACGAATGGGCCGGCTCGCCCGGTGCAATACCACGACCACACAGAAGACAGGCGTGAAGTGGAAGCAATTCCGCGTTTCGTCTGATGAGTGTGGTGCCGGAGGCCCAATTTTAGTCCCTTTCCCGTTCCACCCTTTTCTTATAAGGAAAGTATTGGATGGGAAAGTGGATTTGACGGCGGAGGAGACGCATAGGAAGGAGAAATATCCTCTTTATGTGCGTCTCCTCCTCCGTCGATTTAGGGTAGGCAACGCATCTGCAATTGCGGATGTCTATGGGCAGCGGTCGCTTCGCCATTTCGGCGGATTTAGGTGGCCGCTTGCTCGTTTGCCACCTTATTGAATAATAAAAAAAAACAACTTTTTTTTTTATTCATTGTGGCTTGTCACTTTAACTTTCCAAAACTTATTCGTTGATCGTCGCAACGTCGTACATACAACATCGTACACACAATGCGTAAACTTATTTAATAATTATTAGTTAATAGTTTATAAGGACTATGAGTACATAGTGAGACATGACAGTAACAAAACTGAGCGACCTTTCTATTCAAACATTGTAACATCATAACAGTTAACTTATTGTTATTTATTTGGTTATCAATCACTGCTATCTTTTAAAGTCGCTGTCCAATGTATATCTTGCGTTTGGAGAGATTTGTGAGTGGGTCCGTAAAATTAGACCTGTAAACAGTAAAATAGCCCGCAGTTATCTAACGTCAACCGCGGCGAACATAAATCAGATAATAAAACCAGTAGTTAGTGTAAGATGAGAAAATAATTTGTTTAAATAAATTAGGCGCTGTGGTTGCGGCGTGGGCCGGCAGGCGGCGCGGCGGAGCTCGCGTGCGCCGGCGCGGCCTACGCCGACACCGGCACCGCACGCTGCCGGATATTTTCAAGTTTGTTTGTCAGGCCTGTTGAAGGTAAACATTGGCGCCAACTTTATTAATTATATTTGTATTTAATTAACATCAATTATGAACATTTAACAACAACTTTACAACAAATTGTTTAATTGTGCCTGACTGAAGGCAATAAACACGAAACTATTGAGTAATTTTTTTGTGTTCATTATTATATATTTTAACTACAGATGGGGTGCCTAAAGATGAGACGTATTAGCGTATGAGACGTATTAGACGTATTGTGAAGGTATTAGCTTAAAATACACATTTAAAAGTAGAATAGGTGAGTTAATTACCACAGAAAGTAACAATTATAGGTTAAATATCAACTTAAACTTTACAGATTGAAATGAAATTATATAAATCCCCTAATTCACGTTTATTTATAGCCGCATATTGTCTTCAACTAATTGCTCATAAAGAGAACAACTAGCGCCATCTAGAATTGAGTCCTAAATTGTGTGGCAGCCACAGGTCCACACAGGTTCTTCCCCCGTAGCCAGTTTGAAAGCGTAAAGCGACTACGAGATGGCGGTACACTCGGTAGAAAATTGTTTCCATCGCCTTGTTCATAGAGCAGTGTTATGTAGCGGTGAGGGCCGGTGCCGCGAGGTGGCGCTGGTGGCTTATAACCTACACATTCAAAGGGCATGTTATTTTTCTTTTTGCAAATGGAAACAGATATTTTCAAGTTAAAGCTATA
Organism: Papilio memnon; assembly: GCA_003118335.3. Lineage (NCBI taxonomy): Eukaryota > Metazoa > Arthropoda > Insecta > Lepidoptera > Papilionidae > Papilio > Papilio memnon. The sequence continues at coordinate 557,281 of LD700012.1, read as the reverse complement.
GCGTAGAGCTAATCTGTCTATTTTTATTTGCAAAGTAAATCTTTATAAACATTATTACTATTTACCTCGATAATCAATGCCAAATGTTTTAATGCTCTCTTTCGCTCTAAGTGCAAGACCCTGAAATGTTAGAATGTAAACTCTTATTTAATGGTAAAGAATCTTGTAATATTCTGTGATTTTTGTAAGAATACTTACAGGTATGTTAGATTTTAACATATGTAAGAAAAACTCTCCTTCAGTTTGTGGTGGTGCGTCAGGATCTACCATAATTATAGTGTAAAATTTTTTCTGCAATAAAATTTCACGTAAATCTTTACAAATCAATAAATAGTTCAATGTTTAGTATTTTCCCTTGAGTATTACACATACCGAATCAGCTAATGCGTATTGAAACAATGGCTCATCGCTAAATACTTGTTTCGGAAGAAGAACATCGCAGTTGTGATCGTTGACCATCGTTCCTCCTACACTTGTCACGTTGAGTCCAGTCAATCTATCGCAACCTTCTAGCAGACTCTTAACATCTCCCATTGAGCATTGCGGCAACCCTTCGCATATAGTAGTACTTAAGCTAAATATAAGACTAATAAAGTGTATACGTTTCATCGTGAAATCTTACTTATTGTACGGAAAATGAAAAATTACAACTTGCAAAATAGGTGTTTATAAACATAATTGTATTGTTGATTCAACAAAACTTTTTGACTGTTCCGTTTAAGATAAGCACGTAATAGCACTGTTATGGCATTTTTATCATTGGCTATTGTTACTTTTATAAACCAACGTTAATTTTAGTAAAGCATACATTGTAATGAAATAAAGAAAAGAAGCTTTTATTTTGTATACGTTTTAAGGCGTAATTGCGCCTGAAATAGGTTAATGTCAAATAAATGTCAGGTGTCAACGTCAGCGTGTCAAGCAAGTGACAGGAGGGGCAGTAATTGAAAAAGCTTTTGTTTATAAGGTATCTATTGTGAAAAATGAAAACAAGGCATTAAATAAAACATGGAATCGCATCCTCTCAACTTGGTACGTATTAATTACTGTTGTAGTTTTAATTTATATAACAAAAGATAGGTAAGAAAGTAATTTGAATACTTTTCAGGCGCATCAGCAGCATCGTCGTGCGGAAGCCCATTTAATTAATAATAGATACGACGATGCGATGCAGTGCCATCACAATGCAGCTGAATTATTACTAGACGCTATGAAGTCGACCACCTCTTCAGCAGCACTGGAATCAATAAGTCTCCAACATAGTTACCATTTGAAACAAAAAGATCTAATCAAGAGTAAGAAAGAACAATATGCTCGCGTCAAAAAAGCTATGGAAAATATAAAACTGTTGAGCAGAGATCCACATCTCAAACTACAGAGCAATGAGTATTCTAAACTACAAATTGCTATTTACAGAGCTATAAATGAATCTGAAGCACTGCTCCACAAAATGTCAAATGAAGATTTATCTACTGAATCGAGACTATTACAAGATCCAGTATATTCTGGTGATGTTACAGATGGCAAGAAAATTGAGAAAACTCAACAAACTATTGTTGAAGAATTGCAAATTCTCAGTCAAAATTTACATTCACTAGTGGAACAACTAGTGTTACAAGTTGAAGTTCTCAAAGATGAGAATGTAACTCTTAAAGAACGGGTTAATTATTTGGAAAAAGAAAGAGTAAAATATTTGAATCTACCATCATCTTATTCCAACAATCAACAGAGTAATTTCTCGACAATATTTGTACCTAAAGATGAGTTGAATATAGCGACAAATTCAAAAGATTCAAGTGATTTGAGTCAGCCAATGAATGCTCTAGTCCTCGACAGAATAAATCAGCATCCAAATTTTGATTTAAGTGCATTCAAAGACCAATAAATATATGGTAAATAGCTTTAGTAGTATTTGTACTAAAGTGATAAAAATGATCCAAGACTGCTGTTGCCTATATGCTATTAAGTAATTATTATTACTTTCCATAGTTTATACACCAGTTGAATTATAGTTTGCCACTGTATTGCAAAAACTAAATTTCACTTAATAAGAATTAAAGCAGTGGCCTATGATAGTGTTGTGTAAAATTGCAGTTTTTATTAACATTGACCCATAGAGCTGTCTTTTCAAAAAACGTGCCGGGGGGGGGGGGATAAATTTATTTTTCTGGGGATATTTTCTGTTTCATTGTGACATAATTGGTTTTGAATTAGATGTATTCTTCCGCAGTGTACCAGTCAAGTTTAACATTTTGAAATAACTGGCTTGTAATTGCTTGAATAATCTTTAGGCAAATAGGTTTAGTATGGACAGTAAAAGTATTGTTTTCAATCCGGCTAGTTTTGGGGTAAACTTGGATGTAAATATGTTAAATTTTTTGTTTTTAATAGTTTAAAAAAATGTTTTTATATTCCTATAGGTTTGCATAAGTTATTGCTAGATTTAAACTTTAAATCAGCTTAACAGTGGAATTACAAGATACCATATTGTTAAAATGGCACTATATCCCATGTATATCATGACAAACTAGTCATAATAGCAATAATATCACAATTAAATCTAACCATCGACACTTTGTATCTGCCTGTGACTTCGTTTTCAGCGGAATTAAATCTAGTAATCTAGAAAAAATCTAGTAATGATTATAGATTATTTTACTTATGGTAATATAGCTTTCTAACAGCAATAGAATTTTTAAAATCGGTCCAGTACTTTTTGACTTAGTAGTCGTCATATGAATTTGGCTCTTTTTGTATTGACAATATGTATTAATGACTGTGGAGTGGAATTTTGGGCAATTATAGACCCCATATAAGCTTAAAAGTATTTGTTTATTATACTATTTGAAGTCTAGGGATGTAATTCAGACTGACTTGCTAATCAAACTTTTTGTACTGTTGTATTAAATATTTTATATTGCTTTAATAATTTGTTTTTTTTTTTTTAAACAGAACCCGGAAAGTACTCAGAATCTTGCTTAAGTTCTCACTCCTGAAAAACTGATACAAAACCATTGTTTTGTTTTTTAATGGAAGGTTCACCATATTATTGACATGCATTTCAGCAATTTATTTTTTTCACTTCATCACATGACTTTAAAATAAAACAATATTTGTAATTTTCAAAGATATGTATTATTGCATATTGGTCATACACAAAATAAAACTATTTTTTTTTAAATGTAAAAATAAACTTCCCAGTTGCTTCACTAGGAATAACTATCCTTAAGCCTAAGATTTCTATATAGTTAACAATATTTTAGTAACATTAATTTTTTTTGGTAACATGAAATACCACTGAAAAAGTAGATTTCAGTATTTAATGAGTTTCCTATTTCAGATCTGTTAGAGCTCATTTGATATGGAAAATTATGCGCATTTTGTATTATGATCAGTAACACGCTGATAGAAAATTATTTCCTTGATATTTTATTTATTTTTTAATAAGATTTTATTTTATTTTATTTATTTATTAATAAGATAAAGTAACGACATAGTTTAGTGTTGTAGTTCCCCAAAGAAAAGTACAGTCAAAATTATATTAATAATTGTGTGATGATTTAATACTATATCACAATATTATTTTTTAAAAAAGTTGACCAAAGAATACCTATCAACACAGTAAAAGAACTAACCTCTAAATTAAGCACAGGCTATAAGCCGTGGTTTTTTTGCGCCTATTTGATTTTCGCCATTGTGGCGTTGACGGTAGCGGTATCGGACTGGAACAAATGAGATGGAATGAATCACAACTTCAACTGGCGGCTTTAACCCTTAAATGCATGATTTTTTATTTAATTGTGAAATAAATATTTCAGTATAGTTCAGTCACAGATTAAGGGAAAAATTATTAAAAAATCTTGGTTCCAATAAAAAATATACTTTTGTTTGTAGACTTTTGGCAACAATATGCATTTAAGGGTTAAGTCTGAACGAAGCAATTAAGAAATATTGTGCGTCTATTATACTTAAACCGACAACATAGAAAAATAGGAAAACATTGGAATTTGCAAACATTTCTCAAAAAACATGAAATAATTTGAGATATTCGAATTTGTGATCGAGCGTGCTTTTTTCGCATCCAATTCAAGATCGTGTAGAAATATCCATTGTGATGAGTTGAACTTAAATTAACGCAATTTATTAAGTAATTTATAACTAGTTTACAATCTCGTATTTTATCAATATCTTTTCAGTAAGAAATTTGTTAACTAGATGAGGAAAGCTAGGGACAGATTGTGGTAGACTCAGCCATGCAAAGACTTACTGTAATCTCTTTTAAGAATAGAGACAAACAATGTTTTTGCACTGGCTTACCTACCACAATTATGAATAGCAAACTAGTTTTCAAACATAGCCTGACCAGTAATATAAAAAACCACGCCATATTGCGGAAAAATATGAAACTAATTAAACCTTAGTGCGAATATAGCGATTGAAGCGCTTAGGACAGAATTTATGTATGCTTGGTTAGTCTATAATTTTAACAAGAAATTGTCCTAGCCTCTAAAATTTTACAAGAAACTTCAAACTTAACCAGTATGTGATATAATTTCTCAAATATAGAAATAGACCTTAATATAATGTTTGACACAAATAGGCACTACAATGGCAAATCACCACAAACCATTCAATACAGAACTCACAACCATAATATACATAAAAATAATATTTCTATACATTACATATTAAAATTACAGCTGGATTACTTCGATATTAAAAATACTATATTTACCGCACTGTCATTTATTGCTAACTTATTATGCCTGCGACTTCGTCAGCGATGAATTAAAAAAAAATAGCCTATGCGGTATTCCAGACAGTAATCTATTTTTATGTCAAATTTCATTCATATCTGTTCAACCGTTTTGGAGTAACCTGCTAACATACATCCATCCATACATCTAACCTTTCGCATTTATATTAGTAAGGAATAAGATTTAACCCTTAAATGCATGATTTTTTCTTTAACCCTTATATATCCTGCAATATCTGTATTATAATAAAGGAAAAATAATAAAATTATCTAGCATACAAAAAAAAAAATTTTTTTTCAAATGTTTGTATGTTGTATTTATGCAACAGTGCGCATTTAAGGGTTAAATTAGCTTAGTGCAAATTAAGGGGATAAAGTGACCTGTCAGCAATAAAGGACGAATGCGGCAACTAATAATAATTATAGTCTAGTACGTTTAGCACGACACATAAAAACATAAAACACATTCTTAAGAAACATTTCATTCAATTTTAGCTTCCTTTAACTTCACACATGTATAGATAAGTAGGTTTTCATTTCGTACGAAATCATTTCACCAAATAGACGTACAGTCGCGGAAACACGCGGTGTTCTAATTACAGAGAAATTGTCTTATTCCTCGCAACGAGACAAACTCCGTCACTTACAGATAACTAATTAGAGGTTTGCAACAATGGGGTAATAACAAAAAACAATTAACCGCGTACCACTGAACGAAATTTTCGTACAAAAGCTGCGTCATAATTGTTATTGTTCCGTGTCGTCTCTGCCTACAAAACGTTTGAATGACTGTAACTTTTGAGGTGGAACACCGCTAGATTCCCAGATTGTACATATACAGGATGATTCTTAACGGACGGATAACAAGCTTTAAGGAGGTAGACGACCACAATAGCTATCGTTTAAGCGCAAAGTAAAAAATTAAATAACTTTAAAAGTATAGAAAATCGGGAAACATACTTTGCGCTTAAACGATATTGAGGTCCTCTACGTCCACAAAGCTTGTGATCCGTCCGTTAAGAATCAATCCTGTATTGTAACAAAACATTATAGTTTTTGGTACGCTTTTATATGATTTTTGCGCAAATTTGTAGATGTCTTTAGTTTTAAAATTGCATAAAACCTCATTTTGTGGTACATTTACTGCCTGGCCAGAAATATAAAAACCCTTGCCATATTGCGGAAAATTTTGGATCTCTGGATAGAAAGAGGATGGACTCTATGGATAATTTGTAATCTTGGTTAGGCAATCCAAAACTAGTTCGATGAATTCAACTATTATCACATTTGTTTATACAGATGTCCATTCACTTAGTTATAGACCGACAAAGTTTTCTGCCCCGGTGGGTATAAGTGAAACTAATCTATGAGTTTACCAGGGCCTTGCAGTTAATGTCAAAAAGTGTCATAGGATCCTTGCCTGGCTCTAGCTGTATGTTCATGTCTTTTCCTATTTCTTATTAGGTCTAACATATTAGAGAATAACAGTGTTTTTTAAAAGAATTAACGGAGAACTGAAAAGGAAACGGTCTCTCTCACCGGGACAGAAAGTTTGTCGCATTTCTGCAATTCAAAACGTCATTAGTGCGATACAATATAAATGACATTCGATAAGGCATACTGCTATTAAATTATCTAAAATAAGGATTACATTATAAAATAGTAAAAAACACTTAAATACATAGTGTGTTATGGACATATTATTATTAAAAAACAAGTAAATTCTTGGACTATTATCGTTGGTGTTTTAGATATTACATAAACATATACATTCGTATTAAACGCATTATTTAAGAAAGTATCTTTGGATGGTAGTAAATCAATGAAGCCGTTCATTACTACTAAGATATGCAAAATAAATCTGAGTAAATCATGATCAATAATTAGTTTGTTCCCTTTCTACCGTACTCAGAAAATCTCATTGACCTTTTATAAATGTTACAAAAGCGTCTATGATTGCTAATTTGTTTTTAACCTTAGTGTCTATCTTTAGGAGCATTTTGATAACTAGACAAAACAATAAAATATATTCGAATTGTATACCAAAATTGGTGTCACATATTTTGTCACAAGCCTTAAATAGAAAACGTAAAGATACAGTCCGCATATAACATCAATAAGACCGATGTATTAAGCGGTTTATTCTACCATATGTAAAAAGCTCAAGGCGTGTAAGGCGGCGGTGGGGGTAGAATGGAAAGATCATCGAAGGGGAAATATTGGTGTGTGCCGAGCACTGGTGGGGCAAAGTTGGAGGGCAATGTGGATATGTAGTCAGCAGTGGGCGTGTAGGGGGGCAGCGCGGGCACCGCGGGCGTGGGCCCCACACTGTGCGCCTCGTACCCGTCCCAGTCCTCCATCAAGTTCCGCCTTTGCAGGTCTTCATCAATGGACAGCGGCGCTCCCCACAAATTAGCGGCAGACGCTAACAATGCGAGAGCACCTGTAAATGTTGATTTACATTTTCATTTATTTTAACACAGTTAACTTTACCAATATTATCAATGCGAATGTTTGTAGCCTGAACGACTAAACGGTTCTGGATAAAATTTTGCAAAGACGTAAAGGTTAATCTGGAAGAACACATAGGCTAATCACTTTTTTTTTATTCCACGCGGACAGAGTCGCGGGCGAAAGCTAGTAAAATCTAATATTTACATAAACAGGAAAGTAAAATGTATTAAAGCGCAGCTGTAGGCTAGTTTGCTTATTTGCAAATTGTTCAGCTACCTTCCGTACCAGTATGAAACTGTAAATACAGTAAAAACTGATATGTTAAGAATTTATTTAGATAAAAAATATATTTAAACCGTACCTGCTCCTGTTATAGTGTAGAATCCATACTCGTAGTCGACTTGTATTGTGTTCGGGTCGCTATTGTTGACGTTTCCGAGCACAACTGTTGTGTAGTAGCACACGCCAACAATGGCGATTACCCAAAACACACACATTATGCTCGGTATGGCGTTCCTTCGCAGCATTTTTATAGCTTTGCTGTTCAGACTGGTCAGATTGATCAGTACGCCGATACACGAGCACAGCAACACCATGAAGCACAACAATATTAACACTCTCATTAGTGTTATAATCTCCGGAGTCGTGCACGGCGGTAGACCTTGAAAAATATCACCATTGATTATTTGATACCCACCAAGTTCTAATTGTTAGTTTTCATTGCCAGCAATACGTGTACAGTCGCGGAAATCCGTGGTGTTTCACTTATAGAAAAATTGCTTTGTTCCTCGCAATTAGACAAACTCAATCTCTTCTTACAAATAACCAATTAGGTAACAGTGAATTGAGCAAACTTCGGGATAATAAGCATTTATTAGTTTGTTGTACGTCTTAGTGCTAACAAAACATATAAACAACTGCAGCTTTTCAACTGTAACACCACCAGATTCCCTGATTGTACAAGCATATTGTTCTCAATGATGTTTTATTTTTTCAAGGAAAATATTATGCGTTTTTCCACAACAGGGAACAGGGATCTCGTCTGCACATTGCTTGTGTATAACCTAATTCCGAACTGGCTAAAGACTTTCGAAAATTTTCTCACATTAGCTGTCCATATAATATATTTCATATTTTTTTATATCAAAATTGCATGTCTAATAAGAATATATAGAAAGTAAAAATATAAGTGAATCATAATTTTAATTAACCTATGTTATGTAGGCCGCACCCTAAGCCATTATCCTACTTATGCGTAAAACACCATTATATTTAAAAATAACAACACACTTATGTAATTAGAAATATGACATCATGTCATTATATGATGACAATTGTATTATAGCATTTTATGTCATCATATGGCTTTCACATTCTAACTAATTGGTGATTTAATGATGACATAATGTGTTAATTATACATACCAAGGCCAAGACGAAAAGGTAAAAAAGTTTTAGAGCAGAAAACAACAAACTTTATGCACACAACAGTATGGTTTAGAATGTGAAATGTCATAAAACTTTTTCTTCATAACATATTTATATTTCTTTTAAACTAGTTATCATATTATGCGCACATCTTGTCTAGGTATCCTTTAATTTTGCCACATGTTTCTGTACGGATTATTACTTTTATTTTATTTTGTACTCGTATGTAAATTTATAATTTCTGCCTATCCACCGCTGCTACTGGCATGCGGATGATCTCAGGGTTCTCGCGGAAGATCAGCGCTGGTGCCTCATTGGTGACACCCAGCATTCTAAGCTGAGCGAGGACCCAATCCGGTCAGCATTACAATACTTTTATAATGTTTTATTTAGTTTTTTTTCCTTTTTTACTTCATTACTGTGTCATGTTTGTTTTTCTTTTGTTATTTATTATTGTGTTGTGTGTTGTCCAGGATTAAATGTTATTTTATTTATTTATTTTATTTTATTTTAATTTGGACAAATTTAGAAAATACATCTGGCTTGAGTTACTTTTCCAAATCTTAAAATATATGAATCAATTATATTCTATACTGACAAACATGCCCTAAAGGACAATTAAATCTATCTCTATTTTTAGTTCAAAATCTAACCACCGCAACCAACTAATACAGTCAGTGTGAAAATGGCGAAAATCAAATAAGCACAAAATACCATTTGAAGCAAAATTGTGGAGTTGTAAATATCAATTATTCATCATCAAGCACATTTGATATCTTCATCATCAACCTGCCCTTGTCCCTACGGAGGGACGGCACAGTATGTCCTAATCTTAAGTTAGAGGCGATATTTTCACCACCAAGAGCATGCAATAGAAAATAGAATCTAACTGGTAGAGGAAATATATTTCCATATGTTCCATGTATATGTTCATATGTTTTTACTTCTATTCATTACATTATCAATTTTATTTTTCTACTATCCACTCCTTATGACCGTTAAAGGGCTAAGCTCATATTTTAAGAAATATATTTACTTACCATTAAAGTCAGACCTATTGATTGGATCATAATCTTTATTCTGGTGTATTGTCAGCTGATCATCATCATCATCATCATCAAATGTGAAGAACTGTGCAGGTGATAGGCTCTGTGTGCAGTGCAGACCTTTAATTCTAAACCAACTGGGTTGAACAAGAGCAGCGCATGTCAACAAGAATGTAATCACATTGAAGAATGCTGCAATTTTATTTAACTCCTTATCTTTAAAGGGAAGTTGTATTTTGAGACCTGAAACAAAACATTTGTTTTAGTTAATTATTATTATATAACATACTAGCTGTTGCTCGCGACTTCGCCCGCGTGGAAAAAAAAATATAGCCTATGTTACTCACAGATAAATTACCTTTCTAACGGTGAAAGAACGGTAAAAATCGGCCCAGTCGTTTTTGAGTTATTTCAATACATACAAAAATACAAAAATACAAATCTTTCCTCTTTATAATATTAGTATAGAAGTATAGATAAACAGTCAAAAACGGAATTATCAAGCAGACTGGCATTCATTATGCCAAGTAGAAACCAAGGAAATTGTAAATTTAGCTTTATTAAATACAAGGAGTTATATGGAGTTTCTTTTCATTAAATACAAAAAAATATCTTAAAAGGCCATAAAAATGGTCCTCTTTCATAAATCATCAAATAAATAAAAATAAAATAAAGAGACAGATTATAAATAACTGTAGTTCCCCAGGTACTGCATATGTCCATGGGTATCATTATCTTGCAGTTTGTTTGCCCCTATCTCTTATAAAAAAAAGCTAGGATGTACATCTCCCTAGCTTTTCATATATATCTAATTCTTTTATATAATAAAACGTAATCTATGATATAAAGTTTGTAGTTAATTAAGCCTCTTATGTGGAGACAGCAATTACTTTCTAAAAATAGACAACAGTCACAGTGGTGGCACCTCCGAGGGAGCCCTGACGCACATCTTGAATCTTACACTATATATATTTCGTGCTGTAATTATTGTTTCGTATATATCTAGTCTTATACAACAATGTTATCAACATGCATAACAGGTAGAGAAACTTAACTAGAAAGTGATTTCTATACCAGATCCAAGGACTTTGTTAGATACATAAAGATTTATAGACTTTTCAGTAAATATAAGAGTAATTTGAAACTTTTTTAACGCGTATTACAGTCACATTGATATTTATTTTATATTTTTCCGCAAGGTTCGACGTCATACCTCGAATCCAAGTCAGACATCCCATAGTGTTGGTGTCACAAATGTTTTCAACCGAATTAAATTAAAAGTATTTAAACAATTGAGAAAAAGCAATTACACTGAAACAAAACTTAACACGCAACATATATCCTTATTCTGTGAATGAAATATATTATTTTGACATTTGCATTTTGCATTTGACAGAAATGAAAAATATGAAGTTTGTATTCAAAATCTATCACATGATTGGTGGGAGCTTTCATCTACTTTCTCTCTTATTCTCATAGCAGTTCGTTAAGGCAAAAGTGAGATGCACTCTGTAAACAAGTCGTACCATAGGTTGAAAAATAATGAATAGGTGAGGCTTTGTTCCTTTTAACGCAATTATCTTAACCTGATATAGTTAATGAATAAAATATGGAGCTAAAAATGCTTATTAAAATATTATTTACTTTTGTTGTTCTTTAAAACAGGAAAATTACATGCAAAATTACATACAAAAAACCACTGCGACGTTTTAAAATCTGCTTTGAACTGTTAATGTTGCCTTAATAAAATAAAATATCTAATAAATTGGTCTGTGTATGTGAGATGCTCATCGATATATGTGTTTTATACAAAAATAATAAGAAGAAAACATGTAATACAAAAATAATACACCACCAGCTGCTGACTCTTATGAATCAATGGTCAGGTCTTATGAACCAGTGGTCAGGGCTGCGGAGAAAAGTACTTCCTTACAACGCGCGCCGTTTTTAAAACATCTGCCTTTAGTATCGGGCTCTTAATGGATCTATTTAGTAGGAGCTTCTTAAAGTGTTAGTCGAAGCTCTTCGCTATTCATCCATTTATTATTTTACGTATTTATTATGTATTGTTTTTAACTAGAACAAGAATTCAATTGGGAATAACGCCATAGCATAAAACTATCCATTACAATAAATGAAGACAAAGCTGGTAAAGTGCAATATTATTGAAAATCTAAATTTTCAATTAATATTAGCAATGTAAACGATAAGTTTTTTGTCTTGAGCAAACAGACAGCTATTACTGGACATAATTCTCGCTTCTCCTCGAAGTAATTCCAATGAATAAAAGCGAATATTTTGTACAATTATTTATACAAATCTATTAGAAATTGTAAGACATCTTGAGTAATTGTAATAATTTATTAGTGCGAAATATTTTAAAGTGATTAATTGCGATCGGAACAATTGCTGTAGTAGATTTATTACAACCGAGGCTGACTGAAAACCGCGTTCGCAAAAACATGATATACCGCTCGTTATCGAGAAAGTGTTGTCATCGTTTTCTACGAAACATCGTACATTTATTTTACACTAGCAGTTATCCGCAGCATATGTTTTATTCGTTAGGCCAAGAAAACCGAAATCAATTTAAAATGTTATCCAAGTAGAAACCACCTTTTACCTTATTTAGAAACATTTTTTCATAATGTGTAAAGAAAGCCAATGCATCCAGTGTCTTGTACACTACCAATATCTTCTCCATCGATTGGAGTCTTAAACCGTTAATATAAAAGTATTTAAAGATCGACTTAGTAGACAAGGAATTAAAGAGTAAAAAATGATTGCTATATGGCACAATGCCATTCAATATTACTACAATATATGAATTATGTATCAAGCGTTAGAATTTCTAACATCATTTTTCAATCCTTTTGATCGTTCAATGAGACTAGCTTTTATTATAACAAACATGACCTAAGATCCTTTCTTTTGTTAGAAACTGAAATATCTTACAAAAATATAAGTGGACGGACGAATGGATCGCAATATTAGGACGTACTTTTTTCTGTATTGTTTAGTTCGGTATCTGCGATTGAGAGCACGTTCCATACGCTGTAATCTGACATGTAACACTTCGAACATTTAATACAAGGCGAGTTACGAATTGATAGACATGGACTTCGTACAATGACTAGATTAAATTGTAAATATATAGAACGTTATATACCAACTCTATCCATTATCTTTCTTTAGAATGATACGAATAATAGATATAACAGTGGTAGAGCCCGCTTTAACATCTTAGCACGAATGGGTCGGCTCGCCCGGTGCAATACCACGACCACACAGAAGACAGGCGTGAAGCGAAAGCAATTCCGCGTTTCGTCTGATGAGTGTGGTGCCGGAGGCCCAACTGTAGTCCCTTTCCCGTTCCACCCATTTCTTATAAGGAAGGGTTTGGATGGGAAAGTGGATTTGAGGGTGGAGGAGACGCATAGGAAGGGGAAATATCCTCTTTATGTGCGTCTCCTCCGACGATTCAGGGTAGGCAACGCATCTGCAATCGCAGATGTCTATGGGCAGCGGTCGCTTCGCCATTTCGGCGGATTTAAGTGGCCGCTTGCTCGTTTGCCACCTTATAGTATAAAAAAAAAAAACTAAGTAATTGTGGTTAGAATCTACATAAGCTTCATGTTATAAAAGTAAATTGTATTCGAATACTGGGTTTCTAGCTTTACACTGCCCTAAGCTATGATGGTATTAAAATTCAACGAAACGTTGTGAATAAAAGTACAATTGAAGGCAACATTTTTAAAGCTTCTACATTGTAATAGGCACTTAGATAGAAATATAGTTTTACCTGAAACTTAACAATAGATTATTGCTCTATAGCTTCAGAGAAAAGGTTCATTGCAACATGAGACGCATTTCTAACGATTTTATAGATTTAATTCTTAATCCAAACGACGCCTTTATCGGTATTATTTACAAAAGTTGTAACGTAAGTAAATGTTTGATAAAGAAAAAAAAAACTTTCGGAATTTACTTAGTAGCTGTATTAAGTTAATTAGTGATTAGGTAACTTTTGTGTAATGGAATAAAAGTAATATAGAGAATCGGTAAACTTAGAACTGTTGACATAAACTTTATGAGATGACTAGCTGTCCCCGTGCGGCATCATCCGCATCACATTATAATTTTATTGTTGAACATTCCGTAAAACTTTCAATTGCAAATGACAACGATTATCTTTGCCATTGGCTTAGAATTTCAGTAACCATAGCAACCTTGTTTCTTTGCGAATGAAATATTATAATTGGCAGCTTCCCCCCTTGAGAATCGAAAATTAATGTAAAGGTATAAAAACTACTGCGAAAAACTAAAATTTCTTCAAAAATTCGATCACATGTTGATAAGCATTCTCTTTGGTATAAAAAATATTTTTACCACGACCACCCCTCCATTTCTTGATCATCGGTCTACGCCATCCTCTTGAATCAAAGGCCTGCACCACCTAGATTAAAGTCTGACGACGCCTTTGATTGGCTTATTTTATTGATGACAATTTCATTTAACGTCTTACTAACTAAAGTAATCTAGTTTCGTGTCAGATTAGATTTACATATTGGGGTGGCAGTAGTAAATTTGATTTTAAACAAGATCGCAGCGGAGGCCAATCAAGAAATCTGCTGGAACCACTGAACTAGATATTCCACTTGACAGGCTAAAAGCCGTGGAATTTTGTGCCTATTCGGTTTTCCCCATTTTAACGTTGATGGTAGCAATTGGAAGTTCAAATTTATACTATTGTAATAATAATCATCGTCGTGTATTGCATTATTATCTATTACTATTACCAACGTTGGGTTTGTTTGTTGTAACCCGGACATGATTTTTCCTTCAAGCACAGTGGGATGATGCGTTAGGCATTTTCCACATAAAAAAATATCAGGGCTGCTTAAGTAGCCATTAGCCAGTTTTGAGTGTGGCAGTAGGACGTGCAAACATTTTAGGAGAGGACGGGACAACTTGGACTTGGTCGTAGTAAATAAAATCATTTTAATATTTTCCAAGTAATTAATGGTCTTCTGTTATAACACGTCCATCACGGATACCTTGTTATGATAAAATATGTTAATACTAAAACATCTTATCGTGTATGTGTTCCGAAAATGCGTAAACAACATTTTCTTGCTTTTCATAGGTCTTGCCTTTTAATAATATGATACGGTGTTCTATAACAACAATCCTAAATATAGACAATAATTCGCCAAAGATTTTACAATAAAATTTCGGACAATAGTCCCAGTCTCCACCTCATCTCCCATCCTCATCTAGTCGGTTACGGGATCTCACGCGAGTCGCACGTACTGGCCGATTGCTAACTTCTGGCGGGTTTACGACGAAATTTAAAAAAAAATCATTTTAAAACACCAGTTCAATGTTTAAAAAGTGTTGTGATTTTGTTGTGTTTGAATGAATTAATGTTTGTGAATAATGTTTATTGTAAACATGTCAACATTGTTTCTTGTTTTGTTATTGATCACAAGTAAGTTTATATATAGTTTTAGTTATTTAATTAACGTAAAAAGTTAATTAACAAAAAAAAACAAATAGAAACATTAAAATGTTTTGTACAGCGATTGAAACTCACTAATTTGTCGAAAATAGTTTTTGTATATCAAACGATCTGCTATTATATTTAATTAGGTAAATTATTGAAACTAAATGATTTTTATATCTACACTAGATGTTGCTCGGGACTTCGCCCGCGTGATACAAAAAATGTAGCCTGTGTTACTCACGGATAAATTGCCTTTCTAACGGTGAAGGAGTTTTTAAAATTGGCCCAGTAGTTTATGAGTTATTTCAATACATACAAAAATACAAATCTTTCCTCTTTATAAGTAATATTAGTAGTAGTAGATTATATCATCATCATCATCATCATCACCAGCTCACTATACGTCCCCACCGAGGGGCCCGAGCCCCTTGCTCCGAAGCCTACCCTAAAGCTAGGGTGACTATATCCACATTAGAAAATATTATATTTAACATTAATATTTTAAGCGCGGATCAAAGATTAGATTTTGCTATCCCTTATTAGGGTATGGTTCTATCGGGGGTCTATTGTAACAGGGTTAGATTATTAACATCATTGGTAGCGTCGCCTTCGACTTTAGAAGTAAAGGAGACAGTTAATTTTGTTTTGAATTGAGGCCTATCACAAGATTGAAGCGTAGAATAAATAAACATGTATCGATTTGTTCGTTATAATTAGTAGATTACATTGATGTAGTTGGTTTTAAATGAAATTTACTGAAATTTATCTATAAAGAAATAAAGGCCTTTATTATTATTCACTCATATTTTTTTCTTGTTTTGTATAAAATATAATTTACAAGATTTAAATAACAATTTGTCGTTAATACGCTTAATCTAGTGATGCCCACACTAGGCAATGTCTGTGTCGTGGGCACCGATATTCAGCAAGTATTATATATATATAAAAAAGTATTATATAAAAAAAGAGCACCACCGGCTCCGGAATCCGATGACTCTAGCAACCAGTGGTCAGGGCTGCAGAGACAGGAACCTCCTCACAAAGCATGAGGTTTCTAAAATAACTGCCTTTTGAATCAGGTCCTTAATCCAACTGTCTAGCGAGAGCCTCTTGAGATGTTGGTCGAAGCTCTTCGCTATTAGCCGATTCATTTGATTTCATACGCCACATGGCGGTAACCTCGTGGGCCAGATCTAAATATCTTAATAATTTTTCATTTTCGGATGTTTTTTTATGAAAGAGCATTATATCTAAAAACGTATCGAATCGAAATATAACGACTGATAATAAATTAAGGGACATTACTACAAATGTTATCCAAAAGCATCCAATATCTAACATCCAACGTTATTATAATATTTTACAGTATTTTTTTTAATGAGTCATGAATTGAATGGTTTAGGTAGTACTGGATCAGTTTTTCCTGAAGAAGAAAGCTGTGACTCCAGCCAGTTGAAGGTTTGCGTAGACCGTGTACCACGCACACGAGTTGGTCTGCCGCGGAACAAAGAGGAGCTAGACGCGCACTGTTCGTAAGTGAACTGTGGCTTTTCACTATCAACACATTTATATAAAAACATATTCATCTCTCGGATTCTCTTTGAACAAAATAGAGACAACAATTTGTTTTAATACAAGTGTGGAATTTTAGAGTATAATTATCTATTGTACGCCCCTTTTTACATGTGTAAGGATTTAGATTCTTCAAGTGTTGCCTAAATCTTGTTATATATAATAGAACGGACAAAAAAAAATCCTATCCATAACCACCACATAACGGCTTATGAAATAGTTTTGCGCCCCTCCACATCATCATCATCATCACCAGCTCACTATACGTCCCCACCGAGGGGCTCGGAGCCTACCATAAAGTTAGGGTGACTAGGCCATAGTCAACCACGCTGGCCAAGTGCGGGTTGGTTGACTTCACACATATCTTTGAATTTCTTCTCCGATATATGCAGGTTGCATCACGATGTTTTCCTTCACCGTAAGAACGTCGGGTAAATTATGTACATATGAAAATTCGAAAAATCGAAAAATCACATTGGTACATGGCGGCGGGATTCGAACCCAAGACCTGTAGATTACAAGTCAAGTGCTTAAACCACTGAGACACCAACGCTCCCATTTACCATAACCACCACATAACGGCTTATGAAATATTTTTGCGCCCCTCCTCAACATAGTATTAAATGATAGGGCTTTTTCAGTAAACAACTATGAAATAATAAAATGGTTTCGCCATGAATATGTCAAACAGAACATACACTGATGCGGAGAGATAATAAATTTATAGTTTTTGTTATAAATTCTTCTTATTTACCTGTTTAGTGTATTTTGCAGGGCATATAATATCGGCATGTCGTGCATGGATGAGTGGATGAAGCGCTGCCTACCGACAGACGGACAGAAGATCATACAGCGGCAGATAGCCGGCGCACAGATCCTCATGCGCTATCTCTGCTCAAATGGTACTGCTGTGAGGAAAGGTCAGTCCTGCATTATGATGATAAGATGAAACTTTCCTTGGAATAACAACAATAGTTAAACATAAACTCTTTGGCGACGCGCCGCGGTCATAATTAGTTATAGCCAGTTTTAATATTGTGTCGTAAGCATTTTATGTTTCATGTATATGTCAAATGTTGTCCATATATACATCAAAATGTATGTATTTATACTGTAAATTTTTCTTGTTTTTTAAGAATAAACCAGCGCTTGACCACTGTTCCTTTGGTGTTAAGTGGTGATGTGGACGAAAGATGGTACACGCTAGCTTGGTAGATGTCATTCACCCTACTCTTAAAGGTTCCTACGTTTTATTTGAACGCAAAAACTGACGCTGCTGGTAACTTCTACTACTGTATTATATTGTCGAATAGAGTACCTGAGGGAGCCGGCGTGCCTAGCGATGGTGTCGGCCGAGTGGTCGGCCTGCGTGGATGACCTACAAATAGCTGTCAGGGAAATCGCGGAGCGCTCTCAGCAAATTGTTTACTTTAACAGGAACTCGGAATTTTGTTGGTAAGGAAGTACCAGGAATGATTTGTAATGTATTTTTACATCTCTTTGTCATGGTGCTTATTTATTTATATAATGCAAGCAGTATAACTACATATTTTTATGAGGAAATTCAATCCGCACTTGGCAGCTAGTTTGACTAAGGCCTTGTTACCTCAATTATGAGGTGGCGACGAATATAAGTAAATGAGGATTCTCCTATGTGCAGCGCCCGTGACGAGTTCCTATCGTGCGTGTCGCGCGCGGCGCGGGCGTGCTCGGCCCGGGCGGGCACCGTGCTGCGTCGCATCGCGTGGGTGCTGGCGCAGGACGTGGCCGCGTGCAGCAACGAGCCGCGAGCGCACTGCGCCGCCCCGGCTCCGCCAGCCGTCTTCACCGCTCCCCTTCTAACCGCTCTGTACACACTGCTCTTCCCGCCCTTACAATAGACGAGCCGTGCGACAGCATCAGCCTCTTATAGTTTGATGTATGCGTTAATTGTTTTCATTGGTTTATTCATTCAGTATTATTCCCCTTCTGGTCATAGATTTTTCGAAGAATCCAGGCGTCATAAGAGGTTCTAAGATCTAGCTTTCTTTGTGAACGACGAGAAAATATCGTCGCAAAAGTCACAGAGCAATGGATTGTCATGTCATAAAAAAATATAGGCACATAGTGCCTCCAACTGCGGATCTGCGCCTGCCTACAATCCCCACGACGATAGTATTCTCATTGCTCTTGCCACCTGCATACTCGTAAGTGGACTCGATTTTGATCGTCGCTATATTTTGTTGGCGGTCTACTTATATTGTTCAGTTCAAAGCGGTGTTTAAATTTGTCTTTAAAAAGACCTAAACTTATTGGTTAGATATTAAGATTGATGTAATAAATAAATAAGGACATAGCCTGGTGTTTTACTTATACGATGCCATTCGCGCGAAACTATAATAAATTGGATTCATTGAATAATTTAAATATTTGGAGTACTATGAGGAATGCGGGTTTAATTGTTTGTAATTAGTGGGTACCTTGATGATTAAACTTATAAGTTGGAAAATATGTAGGTAATTATATTAATATAGCTCTTGCCACAGTGAAAAGCCTGCTCAACATTAAGGATAATGGGGAACTTAATAGGGTAGGGTAAGGAGGGGGGAGAATAAAGCGGCTTCACCCATAATCTAGATTGTAATGATATGAAAAACAACAATTTATTTCTATTTTTATTTTATTAAATGGCTGATTGGATATTTGTTAGAAGGTATCTCCAGAAGTGCTTAATGGATCTCAATTCAATTTGGGACATGCATATGTAGAACATAACCAAAGGAAGAACACATAAGTTAAGTATTTTTTACATCCGCGCGGACGGGGTCGCTGGGAAAAGCTAGTAAAGTAATAAAGGATTTAATAATAATTAGACGCGCCCCTAATTCGCACGGCATCTACTCACAGACGTCTTGATAAAACTACTATCTATACTAATATTATAAATAGGAAAGATTTGTATTTTTGTATTTCTGTATGCATTGAAATAACTCAAAAACTACTGGGCCGATTTTAAAAATTCTTTCACCCTTAGAAAGGTAATTTATCCGTAAGTAACATAGGATATATTTTTTAATTTCACGCGGGCGAAGTCGCGATCAACAGCTAGTATCTTATAACTTGGACCAAGTAACAAAATAGTTACGAAACAACCGTCAAGCTCGGATTAGCAGTTTCAGAATTTATCCCGGATATACATCGTGATATGAACGATTTACGAGTATGTATACGAGTACTAGTGTTTGCCCATTGGTCGAAATACGACCATTAATCACAATCAAGGATTTTTTTAATTTTCAATTAAAATTACCATAGATTTAGACAGTTCTCCACGTTAATTTTAACTGTGGCAAATATAACGTTTTAATATTTACAATATATAGATATGCTTTTGTAATATTAATCACTGGCTTTCGCCCGCGACTCCGTCCGCGTGGAATTAAAAAAAAAACAAAAGTGAGTAGCCCATGTGTTTTTCCAGACTCTCCTCTACATCTATACCAAATTTCATCGAAATTCGTTCAGCCGTTTAGCCTACAAACTCTAATAAACATCCATCCATCTAAACTTTCGCATTTATAATATTAGTAAGATTAAAATATTTAAAATGTTATGTTATCCTACATTAGTTTTATTAACACAGTGATCCGGTAATTTCAAGATTAATTCCAGGCTACGCATTTTCCGGAATGTTAACACTCAACGTATATTTTATATCAAAGATAATGTTTTGATTAAAGTTGAGAAGGCATGCTTCGGTGATATGGACACATGGAAAGGATTAATGAAAATTAGCAACGCAATTATCACGAAATTGAGTGGCAGTGTTGGTCGGAGTCAGTACCGGTATTAGGCTAGGGCGCGGTTGGGCGACCTACAAGCGTGCTGGAAGAAAGGGGCGCTACGGCTCTGCGAATCACACGTAAACACTGAAAATAAGTGTATAACCATATATTCGCCTATGGTACAATATTATATTTAGCAAAATCATGGTATTAATATCAAACATCTTGTAAAGATGGAGTGGTTTAAGTACTTCTAATTGTATATAAGTGCCCCATTTAACCCTTAGGCGCAAATATCCAACAAGTAAGAGTAAAGTTCGATAACAAGGATTGACCGAGAAATAGGCACGTGAACCTTCAGGCGTTTAATGGAAAACTTTCAAATAATTAACGCAATTATTCCGTCAAATGTTTATTACCTACAATGTTATTAATATTTTGAAAATAAACATATGATAACATTTTCTAAGAACTGGAATACTGGAAGAGAAAACTGTCACTATGACGAATAAATATTTCACAGTATAAATCAATACAGACCAGAGAAACATAAAGCATTTTTTATTTTATTTTTGTATGTTTGTCCGCAGTCAGCGTTTGTAATTTTCGAAACGACTTGACCGATTTTGTTAGGACTTTTAATGTCAATGTATAATATGAAAGTAAACTTTATCCTTAATCTCGTCCTACGTCGTAAGAATATCTTTTTCAATGAGAAATCTATCCCGGGCTTAAGTTACAAAGGAGACAATTTTTACGAGAAATTAACTTTTAATTCCAACGGTAAACAAAGCGACGATATAGAAAAATGTCTTTATTTCACCATCTTTATATAATGATAAATACACTTGATTATATATGTTTTAAAATTATCCTTTATTTTGAAATTTGTATGCCGAGTTTATTCAGATATTAAGAAAGAAAAAAAAACTACGTGAAACATCTATAAATAACAGTTGTTTAGTCCAGGTTTAGTTTCATCAACTTGTCCTTATCACTTACGGAGGGTCGGCACAGTATACTCTTCCATACATTTCTATCAGCCGTCATATCTGAATCCACTCACTTCTTAAGCATATCCTCCCACACAAGCAAAATTGGAAATGGCGCTTCCTTGTCTGTATGAGTGCATACACAGAGAGAAGCGCCACCGCAACCAAGATCCATGTCACCAATTACGTAGACAAAATTAAATTTAAGAAAAATTGTAAAAATGTAAATGGGAATAGAATAAATAAAGAAAAACAAGGTCTCTGACGGAAATATGTCAGGGGTGTCAGCGAGGGGGGCACAGCGTCCCTGGAAAAAAAAAAAAAGCATATCCTCCAGGTTTAGTTTATATGTGTATTATATAGATAATAGAACATAATAGACCTGTAAAATATAATAAGTCTCACATAGAAATGTCACTGACACCAACTTCAAAGTAACAAATATTGTACAATAGAAATAATAGTTACAAGATGTGAGTGTTCAGTCTTTCTAAGTTAATCAGGAAATTATGTTGTTACTGTATAGTGTATTGTTTCAGAATATTTTGTTTGGAAGTCGCATTATTTTTAAAAACATAAAATTTTTATAGGTTAGGCTAGAGTCCCTCGATGAGGACGTATATAAATTGATGATAAATAGATTAGTAGAGAAAATATGAGACACGTCCATAGAGGTCGTTTAAAAGTTATTTCTGTTAACTGTAACAATTCGAAATCGATAAACAAATGAAAAACAAAAATATCTTTCGTAGATACGTCAAAATAAACATATAATATACTCAAAAACGTGCTGCATCATGACAGCTACGAGAGATTGATGTTTATGCAACAAAAGGATGAACCCCGGACCAGAAATACGTTTGATGTCGTGCCTCAAAATATTTCACAAAACGTGACATGACAATTATGTCTTTAGTAAAACTGTTTTTACCGAGATACTTGCTTTTCGAAAGTTAACTTATTAAGTATTTCTTGAGACATAATGATACACTAATTAGAAATCACGACTTTACTTACGTGTACTTTGGAGTAGATTCTAAATGGGTTCAGACACGATGGGGTCCTTCTACAGAGTGCGTAGATTAACGTTAATTACTAGTCGATACTAAATGATTAAATAAATAGGAACGTGAAAATATGTGAATATGGCATAGGCGAAAGGGGTGTATGACAGACAACTGGAAGTCCGATACCTGTGTCTACACTTCTAGGCCACAGACGTGAGTTGTGAGTATGTGAAACAAGAAACATCAGGGGGGATACTAAATACTAGGTTGCCCTCGAATTCGTCAACTGGGAATTAAAAGAAAAAATGGACATATAAGCTAACCTCCAGTAAAAGTCCCATCAAAATCGGTCCAGCCGTCTCGGAGATTATCCGGAATAAACGCGGGTTTGCGGCAAGACAGACAAACATTTCAGCCAAATACCAAAAGCTCTTTAACCACGTTACTGTAGATATTATTTAAATTAATGTAATATTTTTCCTTATCGAGTGTTTCAAAAGAAAACAAATAAACAAGGTTATGTAACTTCTCGTAATGAGTAACTTTTGAAACGGAGTAGAATAAAGCTTCTCTTCTAAAAACACACTTAATATGTAGATACAACTTACGCAATGTCTGACTGAAGTTTTTATTTTATTAAGTAAGTATCAATATTTTTCGCTCTACTTTTTTCTAATTGCAGAAATTGACTACTTTTTTTACGTCATATTCTAAAAACTAAAAAACTCTTCGAACATCAATATCAATCTTCCTATCTTACTTATCTATAGAATATCTATAATATCTATATAGATATAATATACTAATATTATAAAGAGGAAAGATTTGTATTTTTGTATGTATTGAAATTACTCAAAAACTACTGGGGCGATTTTAAAAATTCTTTCACCGTTAGGAAGGTAATTTATCTGTGAGTAACATAGGCTATATGTTTTTAATCACACGCGGGCGAAGTTGCGAGCAACAGCTAGTTACTAATATTGTAAATGCGAAAGTACAGATGGATGGATGGGTGTTTGTTTGAGTTTGTAACCTAAACAGCTGAACGGATCTCGATGAAATATGACATAGATGTAGAGGATAGTCTGGAAGAACACATAGATTCTTACTATTGTTTTTTTTTTAATTCTGCGCGAAAAGAGTCGTAAGCGAACCGTAGTAATTATAATAGTCTAAAAAATCTTAACATAATTTACAAACAAACGTGCTCTTTTTTGAATATCAGAAATTGTTATAGCGTTACCTGTTGCCGATATTGATCATCTATACTAATATAATAAAGCGTAAACACACACTTTCGTTGTTGCCTAAGATGTCAGCAATCACAGCATATTTTTGAATAATTCTTTTTTTCATAAAAAGCCCTACACTTACGTCAAGCTTTAGGCTGTATATTTTCACGCTATTTAACTTAGGGAGTAAATATTTTGGATACAAAAACCTAATGTGGGAAAGAGATCATAAGTTACTGCCAACATCAAAGAAGCAAGATTGTCAATGTCAAAAACCTTAGATGCATTTGAATTTTGACATTTGACAAATGTAAACGATAAAATAAAGTTTTTATAATTTCACGCGGATGAAGCCGCACGCGAGAAGCTAGTTGTGTTATATTGTGAAACATTCGCTCGCACTAATATATAGCTTTTACGCAAGATTTTACGCGATCACATTGAACCTTTCTTAATACGTTTTCTATTCCTGAATAACATCAATCAAAATTTGTTTCTATAGAAAGCTGAATAGATGTTTATTACAATTCATATTCAGCCAAATTTCCCTTTCCATGAATCATGAAAAACATACGAACTAGTGTCATTATTTTTAACATTGGATAAAATATTATCTATACTAATATAATAAAGCGTAAACACACACTTTGTTGCCTAAGTTGACAGCAATTACAGCATATTTTTGAATAATTATTTTTTTAATAAAAAGCCCTACACTTACGTCACGCTTTAGGCTATATATTTTCGCGCTATTAAATTTAGGAGTTAAATATTTTGGATAAAAACCCTAATGTGGGAAAGAGACCATAAGTTGTTGCCAACATCAAGGAAGCAACATTGCCATAGTAAGGTAATTGGTATTTTGACATAAAATAAAGTTTTTATAATTACCCGCGGATGAAGCCGCACGGGAACAGGTAGTTCTCTATAATAAAAACTAAACTTTGATATATCTATGTGTACTAGTGCTCGCCTTTTGATCGAAATTCGACCACAATTCATAATATTTTGTTATAAATAGTTTTAGGGAGCAGTTTCATCAGCCGATAACTCGGTTATATAAAGCATGTCCTGTTCACGCATGCCATTGTACCCGCATGCGAGAACCCTTTTCATCACAGCCCGCACGCGTTGAACTATAGTTCGAACGCAATCGGGCACTAGAGATTATGGAAACTAGGCTCTTATGCACTTCTCTACATTGCCTAAAATGTGTCCAATTTCATGTTCATGTGTCAATTTCCCCTGTGTATGTCAACTGTGTAAGACTAAAGTACACATACATAAAAGTTTTAATTCGAAAATGTCTTAAAAATATCATAATCAAATTATTTATTTTCCATAAGACTCTAATGGACCGCCCATTACATCTAATGGATATTCCATTAGAGTTGAATTATTAGACTTTATTAGATTACAGTATTGTAAAGACAATAATACAAAAAAGACGGTTATTTTAGAAACCTCACGTTTAGTGAGGAGGTTCCTGTCTCTGGAGCCCTGACTGGTTGCTTGAGTCATCGGATTCGGCAGCCGGTAGTGCTCTATTTTTATATACTATGTTTTTTTTTTATTAATCATGAATAAAATAAGAAAATAAAGAGATATGATACAAATAAAATATAACACAGGAACTATATTCAGAACCGTTTCGTTTAATTCGCAGAGCACCCACAGATATAATATATGTAGCAAGCTGTATTATTCACCTGCGTGTATGACATTATAACTGATAAAAGTCGAATAATTAAATAATATACGGTTTTTGTTTTAATTGAGTGAGAAACGTAATATGTGTCAATTAAGGAGGCAGACCGCCAAAAGTAATCACCTTAATACCACTAGCACTTCTGCCTCTGATATGAAACCCGAGAGGGATAAAAGCTAAGTAACTTTCCTTTGTCTTGTATCTGTAATGTATTTAATATATCACTAAAATAAAGGACACGAACTATCATCTATCTATCTTCTATACTTATAACAAAATTGGAGTGTCTGTTTGTAATGTCAAAAGAAAATTTCCAGATTTCGGGATGATGATGTATGCGTTGCTGTCTGTCCGCAAGCCGCGTTTGTTCCGGGTAATCTCCGAAACGGCTGGTCCGATTTCGACCGGACTTTCACTGAAGGGTAGCTGTCATAAACGGGCATATTATAGGCTACTTTTTTTATCTTAATATTGCGTGGACGAAGTCGCGGGCAACAGCTAATTAAAGATAAAGTTATAATATATAATTATCACGTGTACCAATTCATCTGAGTACCACGAGACGATGCCTCGTTTTATAATGAAGACAACAGAAGAAGTCTTTTTTAACTCTATACCCAATTTACGTTTTGACTTGTCGAGCAATTTCTTCCATCTCTCTATCCGTGATTATTGTTCTCCAATGTACTATACATTGTAAACGTTTTTACCATTTCCGTCTACCCATCTCAGCTTCGGTCTTCTTCGATCTCCGCCTTCGAGGTTGCTTGCCATGTCAACTATTTGAAACACGGTTTTTTGTGGTAATTTTAACTTGACTGGGTTTTATGTTTATAGCTACTGTTAGTATAAATATCAACTTGTGTATGCTAAGAGCCGTTGTAATATAATTTACAGTGGTTCCGAAAATTTAATAAAGCTAGCAAAGTGCGCTGGTATTTCACATTAATGCATTCCCGTTGTTATAATTAACTCTGATTATTATTTAAGGTGAACATTAGTAAACTACAGCTCCTAAAATGTTAAAAAAAATTATTTCTATAATATATTTATTCATTCGCGTAGAGCATAAGTTTAAAATACATTACAAATGTAAACATTTTATAAAAGTAGTTTAGAAAACAATATAACACGAACGATTTAGTAGTGAGAAAATTATATAAGATACTTGCTTTCACCCGCGACTCCGTCCGCGTGGAATTAAAAAAAACAAAAGCGAGTAGCCTATGTGTTCTTCCAGACTATCCTCTACATCTATACGAAATTTCATCGAGATCCGTTCAGCCGTTTAAAACTACAAACTCTAACAAACAAACATCCGTCCAACTAAACTTTCGCATTTATAATATTACTATGATTTTCTTGCTAAAACTAATAAGCTTCAGTTGATATGATAGAAGAAATGAAAATTATGATTGTGCACTTATTTCATTTGTTCAAGATGCTGCTGTTATTGCGAAATTGCTTTTGAAATTGTTTTGATAAGAAAAATTATACTTCTTTGTAGGATTTTCAAGTTTATTAAGAAACAAATTAATAGAAGCTTTCAAAAATAGTTGAAAAACGAAACTAAATATAAACCTAATCGAATAACTGTGAGTAGATGGATTAATTAAGGACTCGAGGTAAGCGGCTCTAATGTCGCATGTAATGTGGTAAACGATAAACTACTCGAAATACTCCTGTATCTGGCAAAGACGGATGTTGAATTACGAATTTCTAGAGCCAAGGTATTTTGGCTTGTGTTATTGATAATGTTGATTTGGACTTAATTTGGTATAAGGGGAACAAATACATACTCGAAAACTTTGGA
>LD700012.1:511046-529943 GCA_003118335.3 Papilio memnon | reverse complement strand
GTAGCTTTGGTAGTTTTGTATAATAGTTATTGATTATTATTCATTATTTGCATTTGATATATTTTACATTTACTTTACATATTTTTAACAGCTTGTTTACGTAACAATTACATTTCTTGTGAAGTCTGTAGTACCAATACACATAACAATTGAAAATAATACCATTTGTTAATAAATGAACCAAAAAAACCATACTAAAAAGCAATAATACGGAAACTCGCAGGTTTTAGTTGCTGCTGGTGGTTGCTCAGTTGAAAAAATCATAAAAATCGCGAATAAACGTCTTATGAGTTTCGATTAATAAATCATTTGTGGAAGATTTTTACAGAAAATGTCGGTTAAGTTGTTTTGACATTTAGAAATCTTTTTTCATTCATGGGAGACACTAGGTATAGCAGATAAAATCTTAAGGAATATTGCCGATGCAGTGTTAGAATGATCTAGATAGTCGGAGGCGCCTGGTTCTCCTCGAGATGATTTTTTCTATTCTAAGTATAAGGTTCAAAGTAAAACTAGCGTGTGTAGTAATACAACTTATTGCAAATAACAGGACTTCAGTTTATATTCGTTTAAATGTAATCTATAAGCAATGAAAACGTGCTGTGTTGCCGCTCAAACAGCTTATATGCGCATCAAAAGCAAACAACGTAATATGCAGAAACTGATATTAAACAAATATTTCTATTTAGTATTGACGTTAGGACATAGGCCTTAGAGCTCTGTTTTTCTGCTCTCTATAGCACGCTCGGGAGTCACTACTTCTTCGTAAATGTAAGCAGTTATATCGAAATACGTGTTTGACTACTCTCATGACACATCGTGCCATAACGTCACCTATTTAGATTTTGGATTAGGAAGGGAATACACATGCCACTAGCTGGCACACGCTGCACGCTCTTGGCACGTGCCGGCTGTAGTCACGTGTAACACTAACTGGCATGCAAGTACCTAGGACGATATTTGATTTTGTGTCAACTACGGGCATATCTATTATACGTGCTATCTATGATGTCCATGAAGGGTCATTTCAGCGACTTCATGTAGCCCCTTCCTCCTTTGGCAAGTACTACTATAAAAATACTAATATACCTAAACATTGTTATTAGATATGTATAATTTAAATAGGCCAGTGGTGGAGAAATTGAAAAGCAAAAGGTTAGCGTGGTGTGGACATGTTATGCGACGAGACGATGGGGACATAAACCAGAAAGTGTTAAGAATGAATGTGGATGGCTACAAAGGAAGAGGAAGACCGAAGAAAGTATGGATGGATTGTGTGAAAGAGGATATGCTTAAGAAAGGAGTGGATTCAGATATGACGGCTGATAGAAATGTATGAAAGAGTAGCACATACTGTGCCGACCCTCCGTAAGGGATAAGGGCAAGTTGTTGATGATATAATAACACTGAGTTATATAATATACTAGCTTGCGCCCGCGACTCCGTCTGCGTGGTATTCAAAAAAATAAAAATAAGTAGCCTATGTGTTCTTCCAGACTATGCTCTACATTTGGGCCAAGTTTTATCCAGATCCATTCAGCTGTTTAGGTTACAAACTCTAACAAACATCCATCCATCCGTCTAAACTTTCGCATTTATAATATTAGTAAGAAGTAAAATGTATATAAATGAACGTACATTATACTTAATTATAGGAGTAGTTTCAAAGTGACGTCAACGATGTTAGACGTATAAATAAAAACTGAACGAGTAGTGTTAACGTTTCGCAGAATATCGATCAGGCTGCGAAAGCTTAATGCAATTTTATCCCCCGGCTAGTGAACTGGAAGTCACTTTTTTTTTAAATTTAGATTAAAGTTTCAATTTTCCATTTTCAATTGCATTTTATTCATGCGATCTAAACGTATTTATTTGATTTTTAAACGTTTGTAGTAGAGTTTCGGTCCCGAAATTGTGTGACGATGATGACAAGGTTTCTTATTGCAAATAAATCGGGAAAATATACATTAAAAACAAAACTAAAACAATTAAAACTTTAACATTTGCTTTTGGAACAGATCTCTAAGTAAAATTGCTGCCAAATCTCCCTGATCGACTTTTAATTGCAACCCATATTAAGTGAAATGAAAATTATTTAAAAGAAAAAATAGTTATTGACACTAAGAGATGATAATACAAGTAGAATTCTTGTAAGTGGGGGTTAGTACAGTAACCGTTGGTTTCCATTGACAAAACACTCGTACAAAAGAAAATTGTCACTCCTTTCATACTCCTTGAAAAAGGTAAGATAACAATATGTCTTGTACAGGTGTTTCCGCAGTGGAAACTCAACTTACGTAACACAAATTGATTATAAGCGTTGATTTTGGGCGACAAAACGGTGTGCATCAGCTGAACAATAGCGCAGGGCAGTCTATAAATCGATACATCGGAGGCGTGTCAGCTGAAACAAAATAGAATCAACTTTGCAAAGATATATGCTATTTATATAGCATTTTCTAATGCTTGTTGACAGTTGATATGCAATCATGGTGTCAAACAGTTGGTCAAAAATGTTTTAATTGAACCACTAGCACTGGTTTTATAACTAAGAGCGCTTGTTTCTGGAAATTCCGTTCCTAGAATAATAAGAAAATTTGCAGATGAGCCGTAATACGGTTCATTTTTTTATATTTGTTGTTTTTATAGCAAAATAATTTATTACCTCTATTTATACGGAAAAAAGTCTTAATAACATTTTGTATATAAAAACTAGTTGAACACTACCCTCTGAAGCGTGAAATTGAAGTCTTACCACTCATTTTAAGAGGTAAGAACCCGTGAAAATAAGACGGTTAAGCCCAAAGTATGCCCGTTTTTGTAGTTATTTACTGCGCATTTTGTCTTTGCAAAGAACACTCTAAACTAACTATGTATTAGTAATGTAGACAATATGGTATATAGGCTTGTTATGTGGAGGAAAGAATCGCATGTAAGGAAAACTTTAGTAATGAGTATCACCGGTAGAGGTAGGCCTAGAAATGGATGTATTGCGTGTAAGATGACATGATCATGAGGGGAGCGAGAACTGAGATGACGGAAGGTCTATTACCGTGGACAAAAACCTGGTGGACCCAAAGGGAGTAGGATAAAGATGGGTGAGTAATAAAGACAATACGTAATTTTGGCTTAGATTTTGGGAGTCCAAGCATCAAAAAGTGCATGGTCGTAGTGATACTAAAACTCGCAAAAGGCAAAGCGATGTACTGATTACTGACGGCCTGTAGTAGTTAACCATTGTAAAATATTAACAGACCCTAGTTAATATAAACTTAATTGCTTTATCGCGTAAAAAGTCATACTTGTTTGAGCAGCATAACGTAATACTGCGTCGTATTTTAAGATTTTTGTATTTAATTTTTTTCATATTACATTTAAAACAAAACGAGAGACAAGGTTATCGACTTTAGGTTAATTTTAGTTCATAAGTCAAAATTGTTTCTATAGGGAGCGATTAGGTTCAGTTGAAAAAAGTCAATCAGATATACAAAGATCACCACTTTGCTGATAGAAAAAACAAAGGCGCTGTAAATATTCAACATCTATTTTATTATCGCCGTCAAAAGCAGAACTACTTAAGCCGCTTTGTTTTATTTTCTATCGTCTTTTGTAGTTAGGAAATTATATTATAACTAAATAATACAATAATTTAAAGCGATGTTTTCAATTTAAGCCCTACTCAAAACAAAATAAAAATCGAACAAAGTGAATTAGCGCCTTTTAAAAAAAGCACACAATATTTTATATTTCCCGCAGATGCTTTTTAAAATGTAAATAATTCTGATGATGGTCGATAATGTATAATAGTATATTTAAAAGTAACACCATTGGTTTTTTTTAATTTGATCAAGTAATTTTGCCCATATTTGACTTCGACTAAGTTCAAAAACTACATAATGTCGAAACTGATAAACCTTCTCTGAATTATGTGCGAATTTGAAATAGTTCTTGAAATATGATAAGAAACAACAATTATGTAAGTTAAAGGCCAAAACTTGTGTAAAATATGGACATTGGAATGTTTCCAAGAGCCGCATCGTGCAATGTTTTTGGCGGGATTTGAAGTCACAATGTTTAGCCATCGCGGACAGCATGATTCACTAATTGACTTTATTCTCTTCCTTTTTTGTAGCCAGCTTTTTAATTTATGAAATGTACAAATATAAGTTAAATTAAGCACCGCGTTTTCCCATCGTATAGATTGGAAAAGAATAGAGATAATTTAAATCACAAGAAAACAACAAATAAGATAATAAGACCCCGATTCTTACAAAGAAATAAATCCTGAAATAGTAACTATGTTTTACATTTAATCTTGTAGCAAAATATCAAGCGCATTATCGAACTAATGTGTTTGCTTTCAACGGATTTCGAAACACATCTTAAATCCGCTCAATGGTCGTTACTGCGATTTTATTCACTCTTTATGTCTTAGCGACACATAAATCTGAATCGTCTCCTATCTTTCCCTTTTAATATGGTTAGAGTTACTTTTAAGATTAAATATCTATACTTCTATACTATCTATCTATACTAATATAATAAAGCGTAAACACACACTTCGTTGTTGCCTAAGATGTCAGCAATCACAGCATATTTTTGAATAATTCTTTCTTTAATAAAAAGCCCTACACTTACGTCACGCTTTAGGCTATATATTTTCACACCATTAAACTTAGGGGGTAAATATTTTGGATAAAAACCCTAACGTGAGAAAGAGACCATAAGTTGCTGCCAACATCAAGGAAGCAAGATTACCATGGTTTGTCATCATGTCATGTCACTGACATTTGCAATTGATAATTTTGACAAATGTAAACAATAAAATAACGTTTTTATAATTTACATAAACATAGAAAAAACAATGACAATTGACAATCTGTTCTAAATACAATAATTTGAATTCTTCCTTTTTTCTAACTTGTTAGAACCTAAAAACAAGTAAAATCTCCTTGAACAGAAATTATTTTGTACAAATTAGTAATCTGTATAAAATTCCATAAGGTTGCACTAACTTACTTCAGTTTTACATTTCTTTTCAGCGGAAACAGCAAGCATTAAGTATTCTGATACTAAAAAGTTTTGTAGAAGGTTTATTTTTTTGAACTAGAGTACAAATTGTTTGGTATACACACTAACCTATAAATAATGGCAACAGTTTAAATTTGTAGCCAAACTTCGGTCGGTAGCTGCGGTCGAAACAGGATATTTGCCAAAGTTTCAAATTAAAACTAACGATTCGTTGTCACATTCAGCCATAATTTATAAGTAAAACAACACTGCGCTTATTGCAAATAAAAGTGTAAATTGTTATCTATACTGGTAACTGGTATTTATACTGCAGCTTATAGTTCACATGTGTGAAGCAGATCAGTAAACCAGCTCGCGGCTCAGCTTAATGTACCTGCATAGAATAATGATTCGAGTTACGAGCTACGATTGCGAGTCAAAAAGCACGTGGCTCGTTAACTCACATAGTTATAGTACATCGCTCATCGCGGTAAACTGCCAATTTAGTTGTTAAGCCGCAGCTCAACGGTTCCCGATATGACCTGAACTTTTGTACCAGTCAGAGCCGACTTCTACGAGTTTAGTCTATACTTATATCCAAAGCTAATGTTATAAAGAGGAAAGATTTGTATTTTTGTATGTAATGAATAAACTCAAAAACTAAGTATTAGACCGATTTTTTCAGCTACCTTCCAGTGAAAGTCCCGTCGAAATCGGCCAAGCCATTGCGGAGATTACCCGGAACAAACGCGGCTTGCGGACAGACAGACAAAAAGACTTTAACTGCGATTTTCGTTATCAATAATACAAATACATCATCTTCCCGTAATCTGTGATTTTTATTTTGATATTACAGACACTCAAATTTTATTATATGTATAGATATAGATTTCTATGTCTTTATCAGTGATTGATCGATGACCTAAACATAATATTAAAGAAGTAAATGGTGATTTATACAGGACGGTAAATGTTAATGGATATTCCAATCAATGACGATTCAAAAAGAGCATAAAGAAAAGTTACAGCAAAAATAAATGTAACCTTCATCATTTCTTTAATTAAATTAGTCATTTAATTATTACATTTTCTTCTAAAATTAATATCGAAAATGTTAAATCTATGGCTTTTCTTTTTCATTCAATAATTTTATCAGAATTATTTAAGCTCATTTAAGGGAAAATGTATTATAGAGTTGTTGATACTCGAGTATTATTCTCAGAATCAATAGTAGTTATTACTGCTTCTAGATAGTCGACGAAATAACCTTTATTAAGAGCAAGGTAAAATCCAACAACTTGTACAAAAGTTGTTACCGCCTTGTCTGAAGTATTGTTTATCTTAGTAATTATTTCTATCTTTACTTTCTTTAGACAAAAACAGAAGACTTTGTGAAGCGTAAGACTAATAAAGTGTGTGTAAAGGTTTCAAACGTGACATCAATAATTAAAATAAAACATATTTTCTTTTAAAAATCCTAGTAATTTTGGGGGGTGGTGATAGGTTGAGAGTGATTTACAGGACCTCGAAGTCTTGGTCTGGTCCGCGACGGTTCGGAGGCCAAGGCCCAAGGCCTTAGGGTAGATGGGTCACTCAAGTTACTGTATTAATCCAAAACATATAGTTAGACACTGTTTTGTTAAACACGTGAACTCCTGATTATAACAACGTGATTATATTTTAATTTCAAAACTTGAAGGGATGTTTCTTATGCTTTTCTATATTGTTCGATTGAAAATATATTTAAAATGCAAAAAGAAGTAAAAAAACGTAAGAGAAGGATTTAGGTGTTATAAACTGCTTTTGTTAGAGAAAACAAATTGCTTTTCCACAAACAAATCAGCGAAACATAAATAATCTTGTCAAACACGAACAAAGTATGAATAACCAACAGAAATATTTGGCGCGTCTGCAAATGTATAATAGATGTTGCCGGAAATATGTGACAACTAAGAATTGTGTACTATGCCTAGGAAAAGTATACAATTCATTTCTCAATTGAAACTAACAAAAAACCGGTGGAAAATAATATTTTGTCCTAAATATTATATTAATCACGTTGTTACATTTTAATTTGATTCTTATAAAACAAAGGTAGGATAAAACACCATCAAAAACAATATTTAAAGAAAAAGTAAACGAATTATTTTACAGTAAGTACATATCTCAATATGATGATGGGGTAAAAGGTGTGATAAAATTTTAGGGCCGGTAAAAGGTTAAGTTTGGTAAAAGTATAGGAGTAAAAAGATAAAGGACCATCGACGATAAAGCACGATTCACAAAAGTAATTGGCAATTACAACAAATACCATCCTTCAACACCAAAGGAACAGCAGATGCGCGGCCTTGAGTTTGAGAGGTTGCAATGTATATGCCTACCAGGCGTACAGCCGTGGTGAAGCCACCAATGTGTAAGAATCTGCGAGATTTTTACCTCCTACGTGTATGGAACGTATGGAAATCGTCTTTAAGTTGTGGCACGTGGATGTCCGCTTTGTCGTATCCGCTCAATACATAAGGGCTCAATAATGTCAGTGTCACATCCTTATCCAAGGACTGTCAGTATATTACCTACTTCCAGTCACGGATATTATTAAATATACGTACGCTTATACCAACGTCAAAATACCATTAAAAATGCCAATAATGAAAATGTCTCTTAGTTATTTGTGATTTAATTTCAATATTTAAACATATCCAGAGGTCATCATCGCTGCAGTAAGTACAGAAACGGTGTGTGGTAAAATTGTGTAGATACATTTAAAGGTTATAAAGTTCGAGTCAGTGTGCTGCGGCAGTACGACTACTGCTCGGAGTTAACGGTCGTTAACTTCAGGAAGTCTTTCCAACAAATCAAGTCTTTTAAATTTCACTTATCCTAGTAGAAATTACGAGTAGAAGTTATTTCTAAATCTACTGATATTAAAAAGAGGAAAGATTTTTATTTTTTTTATGTTTTGGATTCGTATGACGTTATGACGTAAAAATACTAAAAGATATTATGATGATATATTTATGAGTTTAACGACTAATTTTGCAAACAATGGAACGATCAGATGTAATTTAATTTAGATTCATTCGCTTGTTTTTTTTTTCAGAACTATGTACTTTTGGTCTCATAGCCCATTAGGTTTTTTTTAAATTTCAACGAAGGTTAACATTGTATATGGACAAATATACGTAACATATCACTGCATCAATCAATTTTGGCAGTAATAAATAACCGGTAGTGTGAAATCCAATTACTATCGTATCAATGTATGACTGTCTACGTATCAATTATTTGTGTGCATTCTGGAAAATTTTACGTATGAAAAACCTGTAGAAAAATGTATTTCTATCTCACTTCTTTACAAATGGAATGAGAGAGGTGAAAATCTTTTTTATAACTCTTTCGATAAAACAAAAGCTATGCTTATGAACATGATAAAGGTGTAATTCCAGAGAATTTACATGCTGTTTAGTTTTTCCTGTCATGATTTAAGGCAACTTAGAACGTACTAGAACTAACTTCATCTAGAAATATCTATAAATACTTAGTTAGCTTTATTGAAGTCTTAAAATAATGAAGTGCTTTATTTGTTTACGACGCGACTCAACGGTTCGAGAACTGGAGGATCTAAGAAATTTAACGCCCAGATGTCTACCTTCTTCAGTGAGTCTACAGTTAAATGCTTTAATTGCAAGATCTGCTTGAGATATACATCCATTATCATAGTATCCTGAGAATATGTTTCCTTACTTTTACATTACTTTAAGTATTTTTAACCCAGAATGTTACGTTTGCCGACATAAATTTAATATAATTTGGCAAGAACGGACAACAAACACAAAAACAAACTACGACTTTGTGTCCTTGTTCCTAACAAAGTTACGCAATACAGAATGTTTAATTATGTTAAGAAAGTGTTAGGAGATTTACGAGTACTTCATCAGTATTTTATGATATTTTCTTGTTCTAGTTTTTTGTTCAGAGTTATCCGGCGGGAACTTTCTGAATACTACGTTATTGTTGAATGTATTTTAAACTTTTAACAGATTTCATTAATATTATTCTGGTAACGTGAACCTCAATAATTAAAGCGTATTTCGCTTCGTACGTTCAATACTGTAATACCGGCGTACGGGCTTCAGCCATAAAGTTATGTCACAAATATGTACTCCATAGGCGTCTAATTGCAAATACCGGTTACCAGTTGCAGTAAAACAATAGGAATACTTCATCGTCTACTGTTCTGCCGCACTGTACTGCCCTCGTGTGAAACTAGCACCAGTTCTAGGAAGTCACAATACAAAGAAGCGAAAAAGTATATTTTCTATTGGTGTGGTATCCTGAAATTTACTCTTTTATATTACAAAATTCATAGTTTTTTAATTATTATTTTATTTGTCTTGTCTATCACTGTCTGGTGGCTGCGCTGAACTAGCAGCTTTCAGCTAAATGCTAATAATACTGCGACTGTACTCCTAATGAACTTAATTATTTGTCTCGCAAGCGACGAGAAGAAACTTGTATTATCCAGACATTTGTAATTGTAACAGAACATTGACTTGAAATACACGTATTTAAGAGTATTCTGACGTACAAGCAATCTTTGTATATTGTGTGTATAATAATACTAGCTGTTCCCTCGCGGCTTCATCCGCGTGAAATTATAAAAACTTTATTTTATTGTTTACATTTGTCAAATTCTCAATTGCAAATGTCAAAATACCAATTACCTTACTATGGCATAACCATGGTAATCTTGCGTCCTTGATGTTGGCAGCAACTTATGGTCTCTTCCCCACATTAGGGTTTTTATCCAATATATTTACCCCCTAAGTTTAATGGCGTGAATGCCTAAAGCGTGACGTAAGTGTAGGACTTTTTATTAAAAAAAGATTTATTCAAAAATATGCTGTAATTGTTGACATAATATAAAGATTGGAAGTAAGGAATTTAAAAACTAAGACATCCGACTGACTTTATGACACGGAGAAGAATACGAATCGGAAATACTTCAAAATAATTTATACTGGTGGTATAAATGGACCGTACGCATACATGTACCGCGATAAACATTACTCTAAAGGTTTTAACAAAATTGAAAAATATACAAAGAAAAATCTCCCTTCATAATACTTGAACGGTCATTATATTATTCAAGGAAGCAACTTTCTATTTTTATCCATATCGTTTCCCCTTAGCTTCGATATATAAATATATCTTACGCTTACTAATATTATAAATGTGAAAGTTTAGATGGATGGATGTTTGTTAGAGTTAGTAGCCTAAACGGCTGATTCGATTTCGATGAAATTTGGCATAGACGTAGAGGATAGTCTGGAAGAACACATAGGCTACTTTCGTTTTTCTTTAATTTCACGCGTACGGTGTTGCGAGCGAAAGCCATTGTTTTCAATTTTTCTTTTTAACTGAAAAATACCTACTGCCATACTCAGACACACTAAATGGGCACTAAGGATTAGCTACATTACGTTAGCGTCTTTAATGACCGGTTAAAAATGCGACAGTAACATGCCTTCAGAATAACAGTAATTTCACGAAACATAATATCCTGGTGAAGTTCTAAAGGGAATGCAAACATTAAGTACAAGTGTAGCAACTAACTGGCCATAAATTGCACGCGGCGAAACTAAAACGATAATAATTATTTTATATCAACTCATATTTTATAGTCCTCGAGAGATGTTTTGATGCGAACGTTTTGGCAATGAAAACCTACAGTTATATCGATTGGAGAAACATAAGTATACAAGAAATAAATAATATAATATGTATATATCACAAAATATACTTCTATACTAATATAATAAAGCGTAGACACACACCTCTTTGTTGGCGAAGATGTCAGCAATTACAGCATATTTTTGAATAATTCTTTTTTTTATAAACACCCCTACAATTACGTCACACTTTAGGCTATATGTTTTCATATAAACTTAGGTGGTAAATAAATTGGATAACAGTCCTAATGTGGGAAAGAGACCATAAGTTGTTGCCAACATCAAGGAAGCAAGATTGCCATGGTTTGTCATCATCTCATGTCATTTTGACATTCGCAATTGAGAATTTGACAAATGTAAACAATAAAATAAAGTTTTTATAATTACACGCGGATGAAGCCGCACGGGAACTGTTAGTTGATAATATCGATAAGAAAATAATTCGTTGGTTACCCCGAAAAACTTTACTGTTATGTTCGCAATCATAAACAATAAATATGAGGATAAAATGTTTTCCAAGTTATCCACTAAATCTTAGCCGTTCCACCAATTTTATTTATGTGTTTATATCCGAAAGAATGCGATTATTTCGTAAAAAATAAAACGAACTTCTCTAAGACGTACAGAGATGCATCTTACAATTAAATTGGCATTGAACTTGTAAAATAGTTTCTTTATTTAATATTCAGAAAAAATACATACTCAATCAAAAAATTTTAACCTTCTGTCGTCTCCGAAAATTACCAAGTTTTCGAGAAAAATATTTATCTTCAAGAACAATAAAACTTAATTAGATCTCACAAAAGTAATTTTGTTAGTTAAACATTTAGGATGATTTTTTGAAATCTCTCACCGGGCTTGGCGTAAAAGCAAGGTAAACTTAACTATCTGAGTAATAATTAAGTTTTAACTCAGGTAATTTGTAGAGCATAAAGAAAATACTACCCGAGGTACTAAGTTCCCGTCTGGTCATATTACCATCCCTACGTTATATGTATTGCCCGTCTCATCCTCTTCAGAAAAACAGAGATAAGAATGGTTTTCATCCAGATGTTTATAGTTAGACTCTGTTTAGTTAACATGTGGTTTAACACTTTGAGAGCCGCTGATGGTTATTATTAACACCATGAACCATGTTCAACGTTAGACTCATGGTGTAAAAAGGGTTGACTTATGTTAAATTAAAATGTATTTGATACACTGCCTAAATTTTTATGGTAATGCCCAAAGAGTTCAACGACGAAAAACAAATTTTTAAATTCAACTAGGGATTCACGCGATATATAAGTAGAAACGAGAGTTTATATTTGTATGTAACTAGCTGTTCGCGTGCGGCTTCATCCGCGTGAAACTATAAAAACTTTATTTTATTGTTTACATTTTTCAAATTGTCAATTGCAAATGTCAAAATGACATGACATGATGACAAACCATGGCAATCTTGCTTCCTTGATGTTGGCAGCAACTTATGATCTCTTTCCCACATTAGCGTTTTTATCCAAATTTTTTACCCCCTAAGTTTAATGGCGTGAAAATATGTAGCCTAAAACGTGACGTAAGTGTAGGGCTTTTTATGAAAAAAAGAATTATTCAAAAATATGCTATAATTGCTGACATCTTAGGCAACAAAGAAGTGTGTGTTTACACTTTATTATGTTAGTATAGATGAATAGTGAACGTTAAATGTTTAGTTTGATATTTGCCACAATGGTTTTTTGTGAGCATTTGTTACATTTATGTGACACATACACATCAGTTGAATAGAAAGGTCAGTGTGCAGTCCCGCGTACTCCGGCACGCCGACGAACAATAGCAATACATCTCTGGAGAATTCACTAAATTAAATTGCCTCAAAATTCCGAGATATAATTATTATTATAATCTTTGTTTCTTTATATCAACAGATTTTATTAATTAAACTCTTCATCTCATTAAGTCACTCGAAACATTTTATTAATATCAATTACATTTTAAGAAATTTACTGAAAACAGTAATAAAATACACGCATTATTTACTAATATTTTTGTATCTGTTCTACGTAGGAGACTTTTTTATAACACGATAATAAAACGTAACAATGACCTCCAATCGAGCAGTTGAAAATGAACTCCACATGACCTAGATATGTAAAATTCTAGCAGAAAAATGATTTGACTTTCTAACTCTTTGCCACTTTTGGTGTAAAACAGTGATGTAAGGCAAATTACCCGTAATTCAATATTTTCAGACTCATGTATGCCATTTTTATTAATACTTTTCTTTTTAATTATAAATTAAACTGTACGCTTAATAAGCACTTGACTGTAATCCGACACGATGTTGTGCAGTGGCCGAAAGATGGCATTGAGCTAAGTATACGCCTATATACCCTGCCTTTTTGAGGCAGACGTTAAACATGACACTTGGACGGTAACCCTGACGCCAGCAACATATTCCGATCTTTGATGTACGCCAACATTACAAAAATGCATCCAATACCGACATGAGATATCGGTAACATTTCCAATATTTTGATACTTGAACCGACGATTTTACGAGCACGTATTTCAAATCTTGCATCTCAAAACTAACATAGTAAACTATAGCGGGAAAGTGGCTGTAGCGGTCAAACACAGCAAGATTAAATTTACTCTAGTAGAATATGTTATCCATTTTTCTGTGCTAAATTTAAAGGTCCTATGTTGTGTGTAAATGTAAATAACTATGTACTCGTAGTTTCTTTTAATAATGAATAAATTAGAGGATATGCTTAAGAAGGGAGTGGATTCAGATATGACGGCTGATAGAAATGTATGGAAGAGTAGCACATACTGTGCCGACCCTCCGTAAGGGATAAGGGCAACTTGATGATGATGAATAAATTAACGAAACACTGACATTTTTTATTTTATTATAAGGTG
The DNA here is from genome assembly GCA_003118335.3 of Papilio memnon. Taxonomy (NCBI): domain Eukaryota; kingdom Metazoa; phylum Arthropoda; class Insecta; order Lepidoptera; family Papilionidae; genus Papilio; species Papilio memnon. The sequence goes on along the minus strand of LD700012.1, from coordinate 516,300 downwards.
GCAAACGAGAACACGCCACCTGAATGCGCTGAAATAACGAAGCGACCGCTCACCATAGGCCATAGATATCCGAAATTGCAGATGCGTTGCCTACCATTAATCATGAAAGAGGACATATTTCCTTCATCTGCGTCTCGTACTCCGTCAAATCCTCAGGCCAAATTCAGGTGGCCGCTTGCTTGTTTGCCACCTTATGATTTAAAAAAGTTCTTTAAATTGAATCTATAAAAAGTACAATCGCTTGATTGTTAACATGGGGTGTCGACTAGCAGACACCTACCCCCCTAGAAGCTTCGCCAGTGTTTTAAGAAAAAAATAGAGCGTCGGTGGTTCACTTGACTTGTAATCTACAGGTCCTGGGTTCTAATCCCGCTATGAACCAATATGATTTTCGATTTTCGAATTTCATATAATATGTACATAATTTACCCATCGTTCTTACAGTGACGGAAAACATCGTGATACAGCCTGCACATATCGGCGAAGAAATTCAAAGATATGTGTGAACTCAACCAACACGCACTAGGCCAGTGTGGTTGACTGTCGCCTAGTCACCCTTAACTTAGGCTACGCTCCGAGCCCCTTTAGTGGGGAGGTTTATTGAGCTGGTGATGTTCATTATGCATATTGATTTACGTCCATTGTCCATCGTCTATTTCATGAATTGAAAATCTACATTTTACATTTTAAAAAGATATATTTAAGTACTGGAATGAAAGGTCAAAGGTATCTGCAATGTACACCGCTGTCCCATGAATGGTATGAAAAATAATAAAAAATGTATCAGGCCTCCAAGAATTACAAAATGAATATCAGACGATAAGCCTGCGGCGTTAATTCAAGGTGCGATATTGATAGTAACAATAATACTTAAATATTATATTTTTATTTAAGATGGATCCATATTTGATATCACGTAACCTAGAATAGCGTAATGGCTACTTTTTTTGGTGTAATTAAGTTATTGAAAGTGAAAGCGAGTTAATATATTAATAAAAATTATAATAATAACTAAAACAATATAGGAACCAAGCTTATTGTAGCAAAATATTTATGTATTATAATTTTTTTATGAACTATCCAATACTTCGAAAATGCAATCTTGACCTGTATAAAAAACATTTAATAAAAGAATGTTATGATGGTACAGTGTGGTGAAAGCTATAAAGATGTAAATATGAAAATAAGCCTATACGGAGCGGAGGTCTCGCCAAGTTTATGATAATGTAAGACATAACAACAGGATCCTTCAAACTTTACCGAAATAAACTACCAGCAAGTTATAAAATACAAGATATCACATCCTTTATTTCTCCGAGTCCTTTTTACATAAAGAAATAAAACAAAGACATATACAGGGATTCGTTTTGTTAGGGAATTTATTATAGTATAATAATTATTAAAAAAAATTCAAACGACTAAATCAAATAACGTACTTAAAGATATATAATATACTAGCTTTCGCCCGCGACTCCGTCAGCGTGGAATTAAAAAAAGTGATTAGCCGATGTGTTCTTCCATCGTTTCCACCTCAACACAAGGATCTTGTGACACATTTTTGACAATAACGAGGGGAGAGCTGGAGCGGTGACATAATTAAGTTTCACTTATGCCCACCGGCTGATAACTTTGTCCGTCTTTATGAATAAACATCATAACAATGAATATAAAGACACCTCCGTTGTCTCTATTTAAATTTATGAAAAGTCGACTCGCATCGCTCCTCATCACGATAAACTCCGTCCATTCTTACATACATACAGTAAGCAATTAAGGTTTTATCGATATTTTGACGAAATAAATAACATCTGTCAGTTACTTGAATTGTTCCCTTGGCTATTGTATTTTCTCACTTCTCAATATTTATCGTTTCTAGGCGAACTACACGTTCAAACGATTACTACACTACTACTATGTACATAACGTACTAGACATTAGTCGCAGCTTCCCCTAGCCTCTCTCCTCTCTCCCTACTGGCGACGCCCATGTTCTAGTCTATTGTAAAAAAAACATTGTTTTGTGTTACGTTGGCATGTCTGCGACAGTATAATGACATATTTGTGTTGTGTAACAACGAATCGTTGACGTCAATTTACTTTCTTTAGAAATATATTTGTACAAGCTTTTACTGGTGACTCCGTCCGCGTGGAATAAAAAAAAGGAAAATAAGTAGCCTAAGCATGTTTCAAAAACTTTTATTAAAAACAAAAAAGACACATAACAGACACTAAAAAGTATACCGGAAAAATATTACTAAGCTTAAACATTCGGTCAATCGTCCTTATAAAATGATTATTTCTCTCAGCTAATGTGTTCGATTGCGAAAACACTTTAAAATAGATAGAGTGCATTGCTTTATAGCTTTCAGACACGGAAGTTACTTCTTTAATCTAACTTGAAAGCTTTTCAGCTCAAAAGTCCGCATTTCAATTTAAACATAAATAAAATAAACTCTCGCAATTGTAATTTCTGGCTTACGTAAACTTAGTTTACGGATTCCTAATCTACAGTATCCAGGGCGTTGGTGACTCAGTGGTCAAGCACTTGTTTTACAATCTAGGCCCTAGTTCGACCCCGCTATATACCAAAGGTGTTTTTCGATTGACGAATTTCATATGTACAGTTAGATTTATTATACGAATATGCATACATTTAAAAAGCTGTACATCCGACGTGCTTACCTTGAAAGAAAACACCGTGATGCAACTTACACATACATAATATCTGCGATGAAATTCAAAGATATTTGTGAAGTCAACCAACCTACACTGCTCATGTAATTGACAATAGTCTAATCACCCCTAACTTGGGTAGGCTCCAAGCCCCTCTGTGACGATAATGTATGAGCCGACGACACAAACATTTATCAAGAATTTTCTAAAAACCGCTTCGATAACCCACTTTTCCGCGAAATATGTTATCTATTAACTTTTCGAGCGTTGAAAATAATAAACGAAAACATTCGGAGCCGTGGGCAAAAGTTAGTTTGCAATATTAATATATTTTTTGACATTATCAGGAAGGCGCTAGTGAGCTAGCTCACCGGGTCAGGCAGCTTTGTCGCTCTACACATCAACAAACATAGACAAAGAAATAATTTTCTTTAAAACAAAAGAAGGGCAAAGTTTTTCGCCAGTATGTCAATATGTTTGTTGATGTGTAGAGCGACAAAGCTGCCTGACCCGGGGAGCTAGCTCACTAGCGCCTTCCTGATAATGTCTAAAAATATAATAATTCTTTATCTACCCGTAATAGGTATAGCATATCTTATGAAAAGACTAACTGGATAACATTGCCTCTCACACCAGGCCAAATAAATTTGTGGCACTACATGTCATAAATTTATTAGATATGAATGCAGATGCCACGCATATTAGGACTGTAGGTCGAGCCGGAATCGTAATAACCAACGTCAATTATCCGACTAATTAACTCACTTGAGTATTCATGGCTGACATAGAAATTTGATTTACGTAATTTACAAAATTTACGTATACATCACCCATAGTTTATCTATTTTAAGAGAGGACCATTTTCTGTCTGAAAATTAAGAGTGGCTAAACTTATAACCAAGCAACCCGTAGTGGGCCAGCGTGTTGGATTAAAGCCTAGTCATCCCTAACTTAGGGTAGGCTCCGAGCCCCTCAGTGAGGACGTATAGTGAGCTGATGATGATGATGAAACTATTTAAAAGTAACAAAGACAATGGCATTGCCCTTTTTTAAAAAGTAAAAGCGAAATTTTTGTCTCTCGTACTTTAAATTTACTTATATATTTACACTGTTATAAATTGAATTAGCTCATAGGGTCGGCACATTCATCTATACATCTATATGAGCTGTCATATTTGAAACACTCACATATACCTGCGCAAAATATCACTTGTCATTAAGTCAATTGTCGCCATAGTCAAGATTTTAATTAAATCTCTTTGTACTTTAACGAGAAATTTTATTGAATAAAAGGGAAAATGAGCTTTAATCCTGTTAGTTTGAAAGATCTACATCTCTATAAAAACACAGTAACATTTTTATTTCATATAAAGTTATATCGTTATCTTCAGATTTATCATAGATTTAGATGTTTTATTTTAAGATATTGCGTACAAAATAATTCTAACATATTCCGCAGCCCGGTTCAATAAAAAGTAAAATTGATTGATCCATATAATAAAATAGCGTTAGGTTAAATGTGACAACTTTGTGAAACAATTGCCTAACCTAAGGCCTAGTAATGGATTTTTTTACGTTCAAATAAAAAACTTATAAAACGTCTCATGTTACTTTGTCGCAAGTTAAACTCGCAAATACTCGTATCTCACTAGGGTACTATAAATTTGCATAGAACTTCGATTGAAGATAAATTTCAATCACGCTCTACTTTCTACGACGTACTTCTTTCTAAATTATTACTTTCAAATACTACCTGCCTTGATCACTTTAAAATGTTACTATTTCATTAAAAGATTTTAACAGTGGTAGAGCCCGCTTAAACATCTTAGCACGAATGGGTCGGCTCGCCCGGTGCAATACCCCGACCACACAGATAATAGGCGTGAAGTGGGAGCAATTCCGCGTTTCGTCTGGTGCCGGAGGCCCAACTTTAGTCCCCCTCCCGTTCCACCCATTTCTTATAAGGAAGGGTTTGGATAGGAAAGTGGATTTGACGGTGGAGGAGACGTATAGGAAGGGGAAATGTCCTCTTTATGTGCGTCTCCTCCTCCGTCGATTTAGGGTAGGCAACGCATCTGCAATTGCGGATGTCTATGGGCAGCGGTCGCTTCGCCATTTCGGCGGATTTAGGTGGCCGCTTGCTCGTTTGCCACCTTATCGTATAAAAAAAAAAGATGGGATAATCCAGTCCAGTAACTCACCCTGAATAAGGCCGACACAGTGAATAATACGTGAACGTATCAGGCATGGTATCAGGTTTTAATTACTCTGTGATAGTTAATTTCTCAACAAGGTATAAATAATTTTATAAGAATATAATTGTATACTTAACTCTTATAATATTATTTTGTAACTCAACTTAATTAAACTGTAATACATAAATAAATACCTAAATTATATCGTAGTATAACAGATCTGATTTAGAATTGAGTTTTATTGCTTTGGAATATCACGATACAATTAAATATTTCAGTGCTCTATGAAAACAATTTAAAGAAAACAAGTTTACAATTTGAAAGAAATTATCGTTTAAATGTAAGCATTAAATCCTTCTTATAAAGTTAAATGCCGTGACAGAATTA
>LD700012.1:484584-499932 GCA_003118335.3 Papilio memnon | reverse complement strand
CAGCCGTTTAGGCTACAAACTCCAACAAACATCCATCCATCCATCTAAAGTTTCGCATTTATAATATTAACATATTTATGTTGAATTATATTATTATTTATTATATTTATTATACTATATAATATTAACACATTTATGTTGAATTATCTATTATAAATTTGTAACACGTGCCGGGTACGAATGAGACAGTTGTGAATTCCCACTACGCGATTGAACGTATTGTATTTTTCCTTCTTACGCCTATAAAAGCCCCTTTAATGAGGTTCGTGATTTCACTTGTAAGAAGTCGTGACGATATGAAGATTACTTTGTTACTTGTAGTTATAGCAATTTGCTCTCAAATGTCTTTTATATTCTGCGACAGTACCCCGGCTAAATCTAACACCGTATCAATTACAAGAAAACCCTGGTCACATAAGATAAGAGATGGTTTGGTAGGTTTTAAACCTATTAATATTGTTTAATTTGTATTAAATTATTGAACTATGAAATTCAACAATTTATCATTTTTAAAGTTACACGAAGAACATAGTAGAACAAGCTAGATTATATTTCTTCTTCTCTTAACTTGAATTATTTTAATATTTTCACTTGTCTACTGATTCGAAGAATTATTATCTTGTTCTGATTACAGGGAACGTTGTATCAAGGCGCTGCGGCTGTCGGCGCGGTGCAGCAAGCATTACAAAACAAACGCAGCAAACACAAGAACCCTGCTTCTTTACTTAAACATTAATCATTTTAAAGGACTTTGTAGATAAACTTTAAGATAAAAAATTGCAATAAAATAATATTGACGGAACACTAACTTGTATTTTATATCTTAATCCTTTGCTGTGTTACAAATTAACGTGTCGTTTGATAGAATTTTTAATCATCCTTAGTATAGAATTTAATATGCTATGGTGTTTGCCAAACACTATAACTTAGCCAATAAAACTTAGTGCCTTACTAGTCTCTACGATTAGCTGATAATTAAACTTTTGTGGTTATTCTTTAAATGTTCAAGTTGTTTTATAACTTATGTTAATAATAAGCTCCGTGATATAAAATATTTATAAATATGAATTAAATTTCGATTCAAATATCAAGGTCAAGTTAATGATAGTATAATGCCTCGCAAAACTTTACCCGCTAACAAAAGTACCTAAGTTGTTATCCAAGAGATTTAGTTCAACCGACATTATAGATATATTATGTACGCTTGTTGAATACAAACACAGGTATACCCTACATTAACACAAAGTAAAGTTAATCTAGCAAAATTTTCATACATCATTATAGGTTTCTTTTTCATTATTTCCCATTATTCCTATAACGTTTTTTAACAACTTCCTCGCTCGCTTTTTAACAACAATATTCTCAAAGCTCTGATTTTAACAAATAACGCTTTCAATTTATCATTTAAAAGCCTCTTGACGGTTTTATTTATAGAAAACTAGCTTTCGCCCGTGACTCCGTCCGTGTGGAATTAAAAAAACAAAAGTGAGTAGCCTATGTGTTCTTCCAGACTATCCTCTACATCTTCGCCAAATTTCATCGAGATCCGTTTAGCCGTTTAGGCTACAAACTCTAATATCCATCCATCCATCTATACTTTCGCATTTATAATATTAGTAAGATGTTAGTAAGATAATATGTTGCCGCTCGCCTACACCATAAACTAAGGTTATGAATTATGATCATGACCGTCAGACAAATTCTATCAATAAATTGTATATAGTCCTATGTAATGACTCAAGAAGTTAGAGAAAAGTCACTTTTATAATATTAACAAAGGGATTTGCAAACATTTTTCGTAATTCCTTTTATCTATGTGAGCTCAGGTTTAATTGTTAGACCAAATCTCTTTGAATTTAAGATTATAGGAGTTTGGATATTAATAGAATAAAATTGTCGTTAGAATTTAATTGCTTAGAAAGTAACCATGTTGAATGTTTTTTACGTTTATTTAATTTCGTTATTAAAACATTGTTAAAAAACGGGTTTGTTTTACAAATCGTATCTCTGGTAATCTCTTGGCAAAGATCCACAAAGATGTCGTTGTGTAAATCCAATTGCGTTTCTAGTGGGCAAGTTCTTATTAAAGAAATATCTAAAGATATTTTTCATATGTCGTTTATAGTTTCATACAATATTTATAAAACTAGACAATCAAAAATGACAATGACAAAATAAAAATGACTTACGGCCGAATAGTGAAAAGAAGATTTTAACAAGTAACAACGTCTTAAATTATAAGGCCAAATTTTGACGTCTGTGAAATTATACGCTGCGCTTAAGAAGTGAGACATTTAAGATTCGATTCAGTATTCGGCTGTTATTTGCCAAAAGAATGTCAAGACTTTAAAAATATAGATTACTTACTTAGTGCAACATATGGCGATGTTGTCCTTGACGTAAGAAATCGGGTAAATGTACATATGAATTTCGAAAGTTGTAAAACACATTGGTACATGGCGGGATTCGAACCCAGGTCCTGCAGATTTTTTTTTTATACAATAAGGTGACAAACGAGCAAGCGGCCACCTAAATCCGCCGAAATGACGAAGCGACCGCTGCCCATAGACATCCGCAATTGCAGATGCGTTGCCTACCCTAAATCGACGGAGGAGGAGACACACATAAAGAGGATATTTCCCCTTCCTCCACCGTCAAATCCACTTTCCCATCCAAGCCTTTCCTTATAAGAAAAGGGCGGAACGGGAAAGGGACTAAAGTTGGGCCTCCGGCACCACACTCATCAGACGAAACGCGGAATTGCTCCCGCTTCACGCCTGTCTTCTGTGTGGTCGTGGTATTGCACCGGAGATTACAAGTCTAATGCCTAAACTCCGACCATCCTTTTTAAATCATTTTTGTTATGTAATAAAAAAATTATATTAAATTGGTGTTAAAAAATCTTCGAATGTGTAATAGATTTTTTTAATAAATCACTGAAATTTACTTAAACTAACTTCGCCTCTTTACATGTTATTATAATCAAATTAAATAATCAACTGAATATTATTAAAGACTTTTTTAAAATGATTACATCTTAAAGTCGTAACCATATTTCTGTTTCTTCTTAAGGCGATCAAGTATATCTCGTTTTTCTTTGCAATTATCTGTCAGCGTTTTCAATGTATTTTCCAATTCCGGTCTACGCCTTAAAAATGAAACAAATATGTGAAGTCATTAAAAATCTTATAGGTATTGAATCACACATTATTCTTTTATTTCTTCGATAGTTATGCGGTCGTATAGAGTTGTAAAACCTTTTATGGCGATAATAAATACGAGATGTTTACACCCTTAAAATCAATTTTCCAAGAATTCAATAACCAAAGCAAAATTAATAAAATATTAATTACTAGCTTTCGCCTATGGGTTCTTCCAGGCGACCGTCTACATCTATACCAAATTTCATCGAAATCCGTTCAGCCGTTTAGGCTACAAACTCTAACAAACATCCATCCATCCATCCAAACTTTTGCATTTATAATATTAGTATGATTTCATCCCTCCTCCTCTTTGCTATTTACTATCATTAATTTTAATAACTGTTACGTAAAATAAACCATGATAAATAAATTAAAATTACGCTACTCGCTCAAATGATTGTAAATCTTTTTTTAACTTGTTCGGTTTTCTAGCTTGGATTAATTCAGACAAAACATTCAAATCTCCATACTATTAGATGAAACTAAAATTATTGTGACATTGAAATCACTTACACTATAGCTAGAATGTCATCAGGCAAGTCCGGTACTATCGAGGCCAATTCTTTCTCCAAACCCTTAACTACATTCTGCAGCTTGCCTTCTTCTGCTTTCATCTTCTTTATGTCTTCGTCAATCATTTCCAATTGCTTTTTCATTTCTACCTCATTCTATAAGAAAATAAAACACAATGCGGGAGTCCTAGGCTACACGGTAAACCGGTACTGGTGCGAGTACCTGTCTAAATCTCATAAAGGTATCAGATTGGAATGTAATAAAACCGTTCTTTAAAAAATAATCTAAGTTACATGTGACTATTACATGTCTACCTTTTTCGTGTTGCTAGTGTGAAGATGGTCAAGGCGAGAGATCGCGACCATCATGGATGTGGAAAAGATGTGGAGAGAGGATTTAAAGACAATAAGTTATATAATAAATACTACCGGGCTCAGAAATTTGCAATCTTGCATCAGTAGATTTCTGTCATTACGAAGATTACTACTAAGTTAATACTTTAGGCGGTAGGTTAAAAAGGGGCGAACGTAAGTTTTAAAGTTTTAAACTCCACGCAGACGATGTCGTGGGCAACAGTAAAACGATTAAACTTATAATAGTAAAGTTGCAACTTGGACGTAAGTACTTGCAGGATGAGCGTGATTGTAGAGAATCCGTTCAGAGTTTACACTTTTAAAAAACTCTATAAAGGGAATAATATCCTAAAATAAAAAGAAATGAGAAAGTGAAAGAGTTAACTTACATAAACGTTATGCATGTTCCGAAAACGATCCGCCTTTTCACGTAACAATACTTCGTAAGAACGGCTAGGTAAAGATAAATATTGAATTACATAATCATACTAAAACAAATTTTGTAGTTTAAGCGAAAGTTTAAATGGATGGATAGATGTTTATTACCAAAACGGCATAAAGGATCTTGATGAAATTTGGCATTGATGTAAAACATAGTATGGAAGAACACATACGCAAATTACTAAGATTTTTTAATTCCGCCTGGACAAAGTCGCGGGCAAAAGCTAGTGTATATTGCATAATAATAATGTCAATGATATGATTAAATCCCTAAACAATACTTAGTTTGTATCCTGCATAATTTCATAAAGCACGTAGAAAACCATGAAATACGTACATTTTCTGATCTATTACATTTTCGATTTGCTGCAATAAAGATTCGTTTTCATTGCGGGTTTCGAGCGCTTTATTAATTGACTTGGTCATCTCTTCGCAGTTTATCTGAAGTTGTCTGCGCTTCGCGGTTAATCTCGCTACAGAGCAGACAGAAATGTGAAGGAATTAATTTAAGAAATTATTGTATAATTAATACTAAATGTAATCATGTAATTTTTATACAAATCATGGTTTTTCAAATAATGTCTTCTTGTTAGTATGATATAATCATGTTTTTTGTGATACATACAATTTTCTTCTTTCTGAAGCTCCATCTCAATGTTAATAGCACGAAGAACTTCTACGACCTCCATAGCTTCACGATATTTACTCTCATTCTCGTTGTCCAGTGCTGGTATTGTCGAATTCTATAATGACCAACAAAAAGTTAAAATATAGCGAGAAGAGAGATTATGAAAAGATAAAAAAATACAATTTTTACTTGTATAATTAACTCCTTTCCTATTTCTTCCAGATTCGATTTGAGAACACAAATCTTGATTTGATTATCTTGTTGCAATGATGTGGATGACATTTTGCTAATTTTATAAAATACGCCCTTGAAAATTTTGTTTACTATTAAAACGATGATGAACAAATTACTATTCTTCTAATTTAATAATTGTACGTCATTTGTTTTTCTTTCTTCGTTAGCGCAGTAAGCACAGATTGCAAAGATTAACTAAGTTTTGCTACATGTTAAAATTATCTACTCTATATTGTTTAAACAAAATGTTTATTTTATTTAAAAAATATTATAATTTAAAATGTCTTCCAATCATTTAATGGTGAATAATTTTATTGGTTAAGAATGATTTTCAAATCAACCATAACCATGTCATGCTACTGGCTGGTAAGAATTGTTAATGACAGTTAAAATACTGGCCGTTTATTATTTGTATGCGGGTAAGTTTATAAAAGTAAACAAAAAATATGTGCTTTTATAGGTTAAAGAAATACGTAACTAGTTATCTAAATGCAATCAAATTCTGATTATCAAATTAAATACAAGACCATTTAGTGAGTTATTTGATACATATTATTGGGATATGTTATTGTTGTTCTTTCGGACATGGAGCAAATAAACGCAAACATTTAATTGCTATTTGTTCATTGTAGGTAAGCACCTAACATAAACATGTTGTTTTCTAAACCTTCAGTTCTCGAGAAAAAAATAAGTGTTGAAAATACGTTTTTTTACGCAGAATTTTACGTAGTCGCCAGTTAACATATGCACGTATAGTAGCATTTATGTAACACATGCCTTAAAACTTCGTTTTCAAATCAGTAAGTCGAATAACTTCTAAATGAAAAAGGACAAATAACTTTAATAGTATGTCGTAAGCGTGCGTGTGTTTCATTTATTGATATTGAAGATGAAGATTGAGTTGGGCAACATAGTTCAAGGCAAAACATTTAAAATAAATTCAGTAGTAACAGAATGTCACGATCTTGATCTCCCATTCATTTATACAAATCAAAATATAGATGAAAAATAATATTTTATATTGTGTTGTTAATATGTTATGTTTAAGGTCCAAACTAATGAAATAAAACCACGATACAAAGCTTATTTTCAGAAACAGAATCCATCGGAATCCTATAAGAAAACATATCCTAATGGTTTCAGACTTCAGGACGTAATGTATCAAACGTCAGCAAAATACAAAATGCATATATGACTATGTGGCAACTACATAGCCAATGATGATGCAATAAAAGGCATCAATTGACTCACAACCGGTCAACATAAATAAGCATTCAACGTTACTAAAAATGATACCACAGTACACACCATCAGTATTGCCACTGAAAGTTTTTACCCGGCCGTGTACATTGTGTAAAAAAGCCGTGTTTGTATGGAAAAAGATAAACGGTGCGCCGTAGCACTACTTATAAATCAAAAAAACTTTAAAACACTAGGTAAATGTCGCCAATTTAACGATTTTAAGAAATGTGTTGAATTTTTCCTTCTTTGGCTCATAAAAATCGCGAGATATTTTAAGCGAAAATAATTTATGTAAATTTCGTTATTCCCGGTACAAATCGTTCCTAATCAATGACTATTTTAAATTCAAATATCAACAAAAAATTAATTTATCAAAGGAAAACAATGATTTACAGTAGATTTTCGAAAAGCCGTAGAATTTGCTACGGCCTTAGGGTTGCGTCCGTAGACCGTAGATTTTGTAATTTGTTGGTCTGAAAACCGTAGAACTGGGCAATTGCCGTAGCATTGGCAACACTGCACACCATACATCCCGTCACAATTACTAACGTTTCTCTTCATGCATACAAAATAAATGTATACAACTCAAATGCTTAAAGTTTTTGGCTTTGTTTTATGAGAACTATTTATTGTTTACAAAGAATAATGATACAGTGTAAAGACAAATTAATTATACAATTTTTAAACTTTGTACAGTTCTGGTAATTTAAATAACATTGTGACAATTTCAAATAGGCACATTTTTAGACGAAACGGAATATAATGTATGCTCTTTTGTCTTGCTCAAACACACGACAACTTTGATATGACTATGCTTTTTTCTCTTGACATTGGATGGCTGTTATATTATCTGTAACGACCGAACACGAGCTGGAACTAAACAAAGTGCCGCACAGCACCAGTCCTCCCGGTTTTCTTTTAGTATATTGTACGTAAATTAAGTAAAATTAGTATACAAACTATTAATAAATAAAGTATCGTGAAAATCATTACTGAGGGATCACCAACCGGGTAAGTAACATAGAATTTAAACATATAGCTTAGATTTCGCACGAAAATTTAAAGAAAATGTATTTCAAAAATCTATTTATTTCTTAAATTAAGTTTATAGTTATCAGTTTAACAAATAATTAAAAATTAAAAAGTAAAGTTTATCTATATTTCAGTAGTTTTTTATTTGTATTTGATGACAATTCTTTAACGTTTAAATTGTATGAAAATAGCGCGGTTGCATAGACGACTAAAGTTTACGGTTTTAGCTACGGTAGCCTTGCGATATTGATAGTAACACGGTATTTTAATTTGTTACGTAGTTTAAAAAAAACACATGCTTTCATTTAATTGTAGTAGTTCTAAAAACTTTGCAACTTTAATTATAAAAAAGGCAGCTTTAACTTGCAATTATATCATCATATATATGTAGTAGTAATAGTAAGCCAACGTATCCACTGCATAGGCCGTTGTACACTACTCATATTTCACGAATCGATACAGTTACAGTTGAATGATTAATGTCAAGACTCGTATAACTGTCTCTAATTTTGACTTGTTCTAATTTAGAAAAACAAACACACCATCCTATATAGGTACTCATATAGGAAACGGAAGATAACGGCACTATTTCATAGAACCGCTCTACCATTGCACTAGAGTTAATTAAATGTAACGAGTTTAATTGATTCAGTTAATGTTTTCAGAACCGTTCAAAATGTGCGGCATATGGGGAACTTTTGGCATGGACGGCGGATTAACTCCAACGTGCATAAAGTGTTTTGCCGCCATCGTACATCGAGGACCGGACGCATGGCGCCTCGAGCAGGATTCCCGCGAGCCACAAGCGGTACTTGGTTTTCAACGTCTTGCCATTGTCGACGGCTTACATGGTATGCAGCCGATGCGACTACATTGTTTCCCTCGACTCACTTTGATTTGCAACGGCGAGATATACAACTGCAAACGTCTCCGTGATCAATATAGTTTTCCCTATGAAACCAACTGCGATGTCGAAGCCATTATCCATACGTACAAAGAGTTTGGAATCGCGGACACTGTTACAAAATTGGACGGTGTTTTCTCGTTTTGTCTGATCGACGGCGAAGCGCGTAAAGTTTTTATAGCACGAGATCCATACGGAGTTCGTCCACTTTTCAAATTACATGACGATAAAAAGGGATTGATGGCAATTTGCTCGGAAGCCAAAGGATTAATGGGTTTGAAACAAAACGCCAGTGAAAGTGCAAGTCTTGGTCAGTTCCCGCCCGGCCATTTCGAGGTTTGGAGTTTATTAGATGATGGGAAAATTATGCTCGACTACACCGAAAGATATTTCACTCCAGGAACACCTCCCCGTTTTGTACCTTATGTGTCAACAGAGGAAATAGCAAAATTGAATAGCCTATATGAAAAGACCGCGTTTTTATTAGAAGCCGCTTGTAGGAAAAGGCTTATGTCAGATCGAAGAATCGGATGCCTGCTTAGTGGTGGATTAGATTCTTCGTTAATTACAGCTTTAGTTGTAAAACTTGCTAAGGAGCATAAATTGCCATACAAAATACAAACGTTTGCGATTGGTATGGGTGATTCCCCCGACCTTGCCGCAGCACGCACGGTGGCTGATTACCTCGGGACTGAACATCATGAGGTTAGGTTCGATGAGAACGATGTAAGACAGGTGCTGGACAATGTCATTTATCATTTGGAGACGTTTGACATCACAACAATACGTGCCAGCCTCCCTATGTACTTATTGTCTAAGTACATCAAGGAGAACACGGATACGACTGTAGTGTTCAGTGGCGAAGGCGCGGATGAGGTAGCTCAGGGATATATTTACTTCAGAGATGCGCCAACCACGGCGGCTGCTCACGAGGAAAGCATTCGGTTGCTGTCTGATATATATTTGTACGATGGGCTAAGAGCTGACAGAACGACTAGCGCGTTTAGTTTAGAACTTCGTGTACCATTCTTGGACATTCAGTTTACGCACCACTACCTCAACCTCGAAGCGGAACTGCGACAACCACAGAATGGAGTAGAGAAACATCTTTTGCGTAGCAGTTTCGCGTCAAGCGGACTGTTGCCTGACTCTATTTTATGGCGACACAAAGAAGCTTTCAGCGATGGTGTGGCATCAGTAAAGAAGTCGTTGTTTACAACCATATCTGAAATAATTGCGGAGAGACTACCCGAAGACGATCAACAATTTAAGGGCCTTCAACCAACAAGCGCTGAATCCAAATACTATCGTTATGTATTTGAAAAATCATTTTCAGGTCAACATAACTTTACACCCTATTATTGGATGCCCAAATGGGTACAAGTTTCGGATCCGTCGGCAAGGTTTATAAAACATTATGCTGCTGCATAAACAGAAATACAATAAATGATTTATTTAAAGTATCGAATTGGATTATTTAATACTTTGATGCCCTTTTTACACATTCTCAACTACGTAATCGTATGCCCATGGATTTATGATTGAAAACTAAAACATGTTTATTAAGTAAGGCCTTTATTATCAACAAAAATGTGACCATGACATTATTTGATGACATGCTTTCAAATAATTTAAATCATTGATTTACATTCGTTTCATCATCATAATTCTTTTACAATTCACTACCTTCATTACTACTGTCCTCGAACATTTGAAGTCAGATTATGTTTTATGTATCCGCATCTGTTCAAACATATTAAATTAAAATTTGTGTTGTTCAATTTAGGCGTACGGTCTTATGGCATTAATAAATTTTTCCACGCAAACACAGTTTCCACACGTGTATTGCTTTGGAGGACTGGGACTTAGTTTTGAATTCGAATACATCGTATTTTCGGCATCCCATGAAGTCTGATTGTCAATAAACACTGTATTGCCTATTTCGACATTAGTAATTTTATGCTTTCCCATATTCTCTTTTTTTTCTTTCCCGGTAATAATTTTTATAGTATTTTCTACATCGGAGATATTATTTCTTTTGGAATCTTCAAATACAACTTTTTCGCCCTTTCGTTCTTTATTTTCAGCTTTGATAAGTTCAGCGGACAATTTGTTTTTCATAGGGCATGATGAAGTGCACTTTATCATGGATGTAGTTTTGTCTAGGCGATCGACGGTTTTTTCTGTCGATTTGTTGCAACGCACCAATGGATTCGTTTCCGTCTCCACGTCTTTGAAAATTTTATTTAAATGTTGACGCAAAAATTCTACAATATAGTGGCAGCTAGGGCAAATGTAATTATTACACAGTGTACTTATAAAACTGTTGCCTGTTGCCTTATCAACTTTTTTTGATTTATCGTCCATGCGGTGATGTGTTGTAATCTTACTAAACCGGTCTGAATATGTTTTATCCACTTGTACTCCGGTACTTTCACCATTTTTAATTTTATTTATTTTATTATCCCGGCTGTATTTTTCGCAATTTAAGCATTTGCAGGCAAAGCATGCTAACTTTTGCTTCAACAAGCGAACCTCTATCGGTTCTGGAACTTTGTCTAGGTGCGTATCTTTTGCCATCGACTGTTTTAGTGAAACCGCATTGTCAATTAACCGGACTCTAATATGGCATGGCGATGCACTTAATAAATTTTATATCACTACATATTTATCAGCATTGTGTTAATAGGCTCTATTTAAAAAATTTACGACGTAAATATTAATACAAAACAGGAATGACAATGACACCCAGAGCAAAATCTTTATGGTTTTTAAAACATGCGCATAACAAAGAGGTAAAACAAAAACATAAACAACATTTTCAGAGTAAAAGCCACAGTGACAATGGTTACGCGAAATAAAAATAATGTTTAAATACAATATGCAATTACCTATCCACGGACAATTTTGTTCATGCCATAGCACGCGTTGATTTATTAAAATGAAAAAATGCAAAGAAAATAAGAAAACAAGTCCACCGAAAGTAAAACCCAAGGTAACTGATAGTGCAATAGAAACATCATTTTGCAAAATAAATTGCCCAGGCATTTAAAAAAATATAGCTGCTTTAATATCTTTGATACATTATCTTGACTGTGGAATATGTTGATATTTTTTTCTTAACTTAACATTAATTTCCAGCCACTGAATGTTTGCAAGGATTGTACAAGCAAGTATTGTCCTGGCTCAAATCCAATAAGTCAAAAAAGATCAAATCTTACACCAAATGGATCTAAAACCAGTATTGGCATAAAGTCCAGTAAAATGAGCACTAGCAATAAATGCAATTGCTCAAGTTATATTGACCAAGCAGCAATGTTAGACATTATGACAGATGATAATATTTGTTCATGCGGAATATTTGCACAAGCTCTACGATCTAATATTCATATGAATATTGGAACATTCATTCATCAAGAAGAATGTTCTGCTAAAAAAAATGAAATAGAAAAAAACTAACAAGAGCATATGCAATAGCATAAAAAGGAATATTTGTCTTGTAACTAAAATCGGTAAAGGTAAAAATATATTTGTAAGCAAATTAAAAGTTTTTATTTAAAAGATACAATTAAGCCTTTTAAACAATTCTCATTGAAATTATTTATTATGACAAAAAAACAATATAAATAAAACTCATATCCCTCCATAATAATTTGATCCAATTTAATTCTGATTAGATTGATATTTTCGAAACTTTTCTGCTATAAAATTCCAATACTTGTTTCTGATTTTGTCATACTTAGTTGATAATGCCTGACAAAAGTCTATAGCCCTTTCAGCATTATACAAAGCGTTAATTTCTCCTTTTTTAATCGCTTCATCACATATATCTATAAAAAATGCCAGTAAATATGGTGAACGGCATCTGTCAGAGTACAACTCTTCACAAAACAATGTGACATTAGTATTACCGCTTAATCCTTTCGCATCGTGCAGTAATACACCTCGTAAGTAATTCCATGCACTTTCATTGTTTTTCACAAACTTAATCTTTTCCAATGCATAACAAATCTCTTTCTGAATGTTCATATCTGACCAGCCAAGGTGGTTGTTCATAACAAAGTAGCGTTGGTTCCATGCCGAATTGTTACGGACATCATCCAAGATAAGATTGTCAACAAACTCCATTTCTTTCTCAAATAACCTGTAATGTTTGAATAAAATGTTTAAGAATATAACTTTTTTTGGTGATCATAAAAATTCAATTATTAATTCAACAGTACACATATAGAAAAATACTTCAGTCAGCAAGTAATATATGCATAGTAATAAAAAAAAAATAGCTAATGCATAGGTTATATAGGTTCTTTTTGTAATTCTGCACTGTCCAAGTCGCTAGTGACCACTAGTCTTTAATATTTATTTAATAAGTTGAAGTTTCTCTATGGTAAAAGATGAGACATACCCAAAACTCTTAATAGCCCATTGCCTGTGTTGCCATGCATGATAATTTTTAGGATCTTGTAATAATGCATCATGAGTCAAATCCAACTCCAAATCTGAATCTTGCAGCCATTCTACTAAAACTCGCCGGTGATGCCATACCTGAAAATCATAACAGTTCAAATTAATATCATGAATCATAATGAAATACATAAACAAGAACACAAATGTTTGAAAAAAAACTTGTGTATGCAAAAAAAGTTTTGTAATGTAAATCTGAGGGTGGTTCTATCGCCTTCTATATTGTATAGCATTCTAATGAATGCAAAGAGCATTGTTCCATATTTTTTTGGAATAATAAATGTTATATCACTGGTCAGGCTATAGTAGCATTTTATACTTACTTGATAGTTTTTAGGTGATTGTTTTATAACTGCTTCAACATAATCCAGTTCAGATCTCAGATCACTACCTAATGCTTGAAGCAAATCCCTTCTGTAATACAAAAGTTGTAGAGTGTAAAAAATATATGTCAACCGCAACACTATTTAGAGGAAAAATTAATTAAAACAAAAAATATGACTTTAAATTACTTAACTATACTTTAAATTAAGAACACATACCTATATTGCCAGACGGTATAATTAGCTGGGTTTAACTCCACAGCATCTTTAGTCAACTGTAAAGCCCGTTCAGACTTTTCATTTGTTTGCAAAATGGCTCGGAAATAGTCATACACATCTTCAACTAAAATCAAATAGATAATAAAAATTAAAATTAAAATATTACTCAATCTGTAAGAACACTACCAAAAAAAATAGCAAAGTTCCTAATAAAACAAAATTAAAACCTACAGAAGCAGAAGTCAGTAAACAAACTATGTTTAATCAATTATTATTTTGCTGAATAATTTAAATATCACCATTATTTGAAACGTAAGTTAATTTTAGTAAAAATATACCTGTTATTATTTAAATTGTATTGATAAGACTATATCTAATGATCTATATATATATATACCTAATGATCCTCGTTTTTTAATTTTCAAAAAACAGATTTTTAACTTAAAAAGACAAAAACATGTAATAAACTTACATTTCTCAGAATGTGCTATTACAACGACTGGCTTGGAACCATCGTTTTCTGGTACTGGTGTAACATCGCTCCATTCTGGGCGGTCCTTGTAGAATATCCAAGTAATATCACTATCCCCACTGTCAGACATTGCGATAAAACTATCTACTGCTCCAGGAAACACACAGTAATACACACTATATACTCAATTTGATATCTTAAAGTAAACAACTTAAATCGCGATTAAACATATAACTAGACACAACGTCGGCAATTATCTTACTCTTGTATCTTATTGACACGATTCAACAAAAAATTTAAGATTTTTCATCTCAGGCAAATTTGTTTTAACTAGGTATTTCTCATGGATGAATGATTTTGTTCGAATTTACAAATATAATAGTTCCAATAAGACAAGGACAAAAATACGAAATCACGTTCATAAGAAAGAGAGAAACAACACCGGTACGAATTGACAATTGAAAATTCAATGACGCTGACATTTGGCAATAAAACCTGTCACAATTGGATATTTTATTTTCACCTTAAGGCAAAAAAACATTGTACAGGCAGCCAAAATAAATCCGATAACAATAGGCCGAAAGATTTTTATCTTTTCATTTTGCACGTTTAACGAGCACAAAATCAAAACAGGTTTTAATATCTTTGACTAGACGTGAATATACCATTTTTCATAGTAAAAAACATGTAAATAAACCGATTTTCTACCAGCACTAACCACGACAGCAGCGCCACCTTTACATAGTCATTTTGCCGCACTATAATAAACTTTCAGATACTGTAATATCGCCGACTCTATTCTTATCGTACAAGAATTGCTTACAAATAAAGAATGAGATAATAAAACTGTTTACTGAATAAGTGTACTGAGCAATCAGAATGGATTTAAGCCCCGTATCTAAGTCGGAAGGAGGCTAACTTAAAAGAATAAACCTGTTCATGTTGTATAGTATCACAGATAATACAACACTATATCTCTATGTAATAATAAAACAGCGAAGTGAACAAAACAAAAACTTTTATTAGAGAAAACAATAATATTAACCAAAAATGCTAACAACTATCAGGTAATAAATAAAGAGGAATCATTAAGCGCTTACAAGTACAATATACACAATCATTACACTTTAGTTGATTTTGATGAAATACCAACATTTTACCAGGAGTAGGCTAGGCCAAGGCCATTTGTGTAGCTCATGTGGGAAACAGCTGGAGCGGCGGAGTAAGCTACACCTAGAAGTCCACCAGCTACCTGTATGACACAAAATTATATTGTTACAGATTATTATATCTACCTAATTATAAATGTAACAAATGTTT
>LD700012.1:467344-484546 GCA_003118335.3 Papilio memnon | reverse complement strand
ATATAGTTACAGCAGCAGGGATGCTATAATAAATTACTTACTTTAGCTACAGGGGCAGCTAAAGGTGCTGCGACGCCGTAGTGTGTTACGAGAGGTGCCGCGATCCCTTGGTAAGCCGGTGCCAGAGCTACTCCAGGATTGCTAATCCTTACATCTGATTTGCGAACGCTGGAGAATGGAGTATCAACTGCTTTTGAGAACGTTGATACCTTAAATACAACAAGCAATTGTTCATTTAAAACCAATAATCGGTCCATATAGTCCAATTTTACTCTAGGAATTAATTCGATGTATTTTAGGCTACAGAAGCTAATATATAGAAAAGAAAAAAAAAGTTTAGCACTCGTAATTATTTTTTCCGATTCGTGCTCGATAAACAAATTAATAGTGTTTATTTTTCTGTACTCTGTACCTGGCCCAGGTTTAAGGGTGACCGGTAAATGTTAGATTGTTGTGAGGCTATGGCTGGTTGAGCAGGGTAGGTGCTGTAAGGGTTCCACGCGCTGATGGCTCCGTAGTGACCACCGTACACACCCACAGGGGAGAGCAACCCCCCAGCATTGGCCGCAGCAACAGCGTATGCCACAATCAGTAACTAAAATTAAAATGTTTTCATTTTGTAATAGTAAGAAATGCTAATTATATTAGAATATGGGTAAAGATAAGCGAAAATGAAATAACCAGGATTTTATCGAATAATTTGCATCTCTTGATTACGACCGCGTGTCATTCAATTATTTGTAATTGTCCGTCTCTAATGGAAACAAAAATATTTGTTCAAATTAAACGTCCAAAATGCATAAAAATGTATTTTTATTGTGTGCGCAATTTAACATTTTATTCGACATTTATTGCTAAGGCGTGACGAATTTCCGTGTCAACTTAAAGGTAATGATGTGATAACCGTGTTTAATTCTCCGGTAGTGAGGTATTATCAAGAAAAATCGTTTAAAAATGTATTGCACATTCTATTCTATTTCTTTAACCCTCTCTCTGTTATAATGGTAAAAATACTCTAAATATTTGTACTTGTTGAATTGTTGTAGTTGTTTAATTAGTTGAAAGTACGATGCCCTAGATTTAACCACAGAAAACAAAAATTTCTACAACTACTTTAATCGAATTAATTTAAGAAATGTCAATAAAAATAATTCATATTGCTTACCTTAATCATATTTAGTTATGCTTCAAAGACCGTGAGCGATATGTCTCCAATTAGACACGGTAAAGCTTTTATAGGTAACTGGGTATACTAACATTTTGTACATATGAGTATGTTAGTTTAGGGTCATGCGTGTGACGGTGGCATATAATTTGTTACAGAATGTATTGTATGCTATATTTGTTAGGCATTGACATAACTGTTGCAGGTGTGATCAAGGATTACACGTATTGAGTTATATTATAGAATTCAATTATTAGTTTTCAATACTTGGACAGCATATACTTAGTACACTAAAACTTACTTCGATTTGATCTTTTAACAGTGGTAGAGCCCGCTTTAACATCTTCGCACGAATGGGTCGGCTCGCCCGGTGTCATATCACGACCACACAGAAGACAGGCGTGAAGTGGGAGCAATTCCGCGTACAGTCTGATGAGTGTGGTGCCGGAGGCCCAACTTTAGTCCCTTTTCCTTCCCACCATTTTTGTTAAGGATGGGTAGGAAACGTGCATTTGACGGTGGAGGAGACGCATTGGAAGGGGAAACATCCTCTTTATATGCGTCTCCTCCTCCATCGATTTTGGGTAGGCAACGCATCCGCTATTGCGGATGTCTATGGGCAGCGGTCGCTTCGCCATTTTGGCGGATTCAGGTGGTCGCTTGCTCGTTTGCAACCTCATGAAATAAAAAAAAATATGGCTTTTTCGCCCTTGCGTCTTGCATCTACGTAATTTGTTCATCGTTTACTTACTCTGTTACTAAGATGGTAACTCTAATTGGGTTAAATAATGGCATCGTCTTTAAAGCATCGCTCCCCAAAAGTAAATAATTAGTACTACAAATTCACAGCATATTCCGGATACTACAAGAAATTATAATTATCTTTGTATGCAATTGAGGTCGCATAATGTGTTTATGTTCAAGTTAGGTGGGGCCGTCCAGCGAGAACACATTCCATGACCTAAACATGTCAACTAAACTGTTATAAATCATTTTGAATTTCAAAGGACATTATTTGTCAAGATAAGAATCAAGAACACGGTTTGTTATAGAGCATTTAGTAATTATAAAAACTATATTCCTTATAGTCCAAGACAGCAGGACTTATAAAGTGTGTTTACCGATGAACATATCGACCCACCAGTCGATAGGACCCAGTGGAACCATCCCTTATAAAACTATTATACTTTGTTTATTCCCCTACGCCACAAGCATAAGTGTATGTTTGTGAATGCTCGGTAATTATTAAGAAATTTAATGAGTACAAACATTAAATGTAATAGGCACGTAAGTTTTTGTAATTATAGCTACAAATCTGATGAGCAAGTGGAACAAAATAGCAAGGCATAACGGCAACATTGTCCTCATAGACCCCCACGACACATGTAATTGACCAGTATAGCGAGAAGCTAGTGCACGTATCAGTACCATGGAAGTGTACCTTAAAGGAATTGCTTTATTTTTACTAACTAGATTTATTGATGGAGATCATTGGTACGCTGCGAGTATAATACAGAAGATAAAATCCAATCCATACGATCAAGAATTTAATTATCCATTAAAAATTATAAATAATGATAACGACACTAAAAATAACTGGCATACAAAAATACGATCTGAGACAACCCTAACAGCAAGAAACGAATCAAAGACATCAATTGCATTTGAAAAACTTTTGTATGACACGTCTACAAATGAGGAACCAGTTTTTTTTACGTTACCGAATTCTGATAAATATAACGAAACCGATGACCTCGAATACAAAATAGCAAATATTGGTCTATCTAAACGAGGAAATGCAAGAAAAAGTTCAATAGACACACGAATTAGACCTAGGTTTCTGGAAGTATTTAAAGTTGTTCAATTTAAGCATGTGGTATGTACGTCTACTAATGGTCTGGAAGGTCGGTGCTTTCATGAGTACGAATGTCAAAGCGCTGGCGGCTCCCCAATGGGTGTTTGCGCTGATGGTTATGGAACATGTTGCGTCAGTAAGTAAATCTTGCGTTATTATCTATACTAATATTATAAAGAGAGATTTGTATTTTTGTATGTATTGAAATAACTCAAAAACTAATGGGCTGAATTCGAATTTAAAAAAAATCACTCACCGTTAGAAAGCTACGTTCGCTGAGTAACATGGGCTATATTTTTAAATATCACGTGAACGAAGTGGCGAGCAACAGCTAGTCTATAATAAAGCCACATAACTTGTGGATTATGCAGCTTTGTTGGCCTATTCAGGTGGTTACAGAGAACACTTCTTTAAAAAGTAAATACAGTAGAAACTGATTGATAAGTGCTCGCCTACGACGATATACTTCTTAGGTAATGGCGTCTGAAACTGTAGATCCCGATAAATATATTGGTATTGTAATGAACTTTTCGTTTTTCAGTTGCATTCTCATGTTATGGTCAAACGTCGGCGGCTGTAAGTTGGCTCACTAACCCTGATTTTCCTTCACCGAGTATCGATCGTCTGGCCTGCGTTCTCACATTGAATAAGACTTCAAACGATGTTAAACAAATACGCTTAGATTTCGCTAAATTCGAGGTATTCTTCATATTTCAATTTGTTTTTCATTTGAAAATAATATAATAATTGGTACCTTATCAATTATAATAATTAATTTAAGGTAAATTTATCTCTAGTTAATAATCTACCTTAAAATGTATGGGACATTGGAATTACTTTCCTGTTTCGAATTTTCCTAAAATCATAGGCACGTACCTAACTACTTTTAAAGTTTTTCAATCACAGATTTCCTTTCTCTTGGCCAGCATAATTCCAATCCATAATCAAATAATGAAAAATAAAAAAAAGTTGAACATCACTAATTTTAATAATTTTATTTCATGCCATAGCTCATGCCGCCCACTTCAGGTTCGTGTGACCAGGACCAGTTTGTGGTTTCGGGACAGAACATAAATCACGTTGTACCAATTATCTGCGGAATTAACTCGGGACAACACAGTAAGTTAATTATTTACAGCACAGATAATACAATACTATACTAGTATAGATTATACTTGTACCTTTAATTTTATGTATATCAAAATTATATTATATCAGTTTACATACAGACGAAGGAACAGGTCTGAGGTTTGATGAACCAATCTAAATGGTTAACATCAACAATATTTTAGACATAATTATTTTTTCCATGGGGATCGTGATAACATTTCAGTATATATAGAAGTTGATGATACAGAAGGACCTATACGTTTGACAATTCAGACAGTAGCAGCAGAAACTCGATTGTTTGCTATAAAGGTGTGTACCGTATTATTTATATTCTCCAAATAACATAGTACCTGATCCATAAGTTTATCATAAACAATACGATTTTGATGGAGTGGAGGCGGCTTGTGAACCAGGAAAGTTAGTACCAGTTTAGCGCTACGCCCTGGGTGAATGGTTTAGCATTCTTTGGGGGATGATTTAACAGGCCTATGAGAGACGGTGTAATTTGCTGACTTTCCCCTTTCTGTCCAGTGCCCTGGGCGTCCTACCCTACCCGGCAGCGAGCAGAGTGATAAAAGATGACTACGATAAGTCTGCAACGGCAGAGAATAATTCAATCATCTGCTCACTGTCGCGTATATATCTTGAAAAAATAATTTATTTACTGTTTTGTTTTAAGGTAACTCAACTAAAAAGGTCGGACATTTTAGCCGCGCCGGCAGGATGTCTACAATATTTCAATCAGCCGCATGGCTACATAGAATCATTCAATTATAGTAATGTAACAGACATCACAAGCTTATCCTATCCCAGTTATTTGGTGAGTTATTCTTTATTCATTTTCACAACAAAAGTCGTAATAGAAAATATCTACAACTACGAAAATACGTTAATTAACGATAACATTTTTATACAAATAAAAAACCTCATGAAGAGTATAAAATAACCAGTATATTTACTTTAAGAACAATTTAAATTACGCAATTTGCATCAAGCGTGAGAAGTCGTCGTGTAGCGTCACGTATACGAATGAAGATACTATGCAAATAGTTAATTATGACACTGGTGAGTATAGTATAGTTTAAATACACAGATATCAAATTACGACGAGACAAACAATTGTAAGTATTTATCATCACCATAGTATAATAAATGCGATAGTTTAGATGGATGGATGGATGTTTGTTATAAGACACTCCAAAAGGGCTAAACGGATCTGGTTGAAAGATATTGTAATAAAATTAATGATGGAAATGATAAATAAAGCCCGCTATACACTTTCCAGTTTTAACTGAAAAGTCAAACTGAGCAGTTAAATCGTAATTGTGTAGGCAAAACTGACAACTGGTGAAGGTGCACGCAACGCAAACCGATATTGAAGATTGTAATTTTTCGGAGATTTATACCAATTTTACTATACAGATGGTCTACCATTAATTCCACCGCGTCAGGCCGGTGTCGAGATATTTAACTGTCCGAGCGACTGGCTGCTACTATCTGCTGTGAGGCTGTGTGGGGAGCGCCTAAACGATGGATCTGTTATACAAGACTTTTATTTAGACGCACCAATCACAGGTAAAATGACCGACTACTCATGTTCGCGGGCTTAAAATAGGTCCATTTGATCTCCCGTAGAAACGATTTCACAGATAAGCAACACTGGTCAACGATGTTTTTATTTTTTTTTAGATAATAGCGCAGGACCTATAGTGGTTTGGTTTAGATCTGACGAAGCCTATGTAGGACGAGGTTTCAAGGTCCACTATCAGCAGAGCTCTTGTGCAATGTCAAAGAAATAAAAAAAAAACGATTGTGTGTTTTTATTACATAACAATGCATCAATATGTTGTTTTTATGTTGTATAATTTGACGCTATAAAATTATGTATTCGTGCTGGTCGGCAAATCTAATAACATTTGGGATTTAATAGTCATATGAGTATAGCAAAATGGAAAGTTTATTTAGTATAACAAAATTTCGAAAAAAATCTACACATATTACTAAAATCTGTTGAGATATTTGATTTCTGGTCATAATGTAAAAAAAAAAACAAATTATAAAGTTTATTCAATGTCACAAGATCATATTATGAACATTTAATAATACATTACAAGGAAATACATTCAAGTCAATGTGTAACTTTTGGTTTCAGTAATAAACAACAATATAAAAGGAACATAAATTTTTTATAAACTGAAAAGCAATTATTGCACAGCCTTCTTTTCCGTTTTAATTCGTTCTATGAGGCCATCTCTGACTATTTTATGGAATGAAAGTATTATTGGTACAGTAACAGCCCTTAAGAAACCTATTGTTAAAATTTGCATTAACACCTGCCCACAACCATCTATTGAACTGCAATATAGAGTTGCCAATAACTGTCCACTGATACCAAATACAGAGTATGTCTTTCCATTCTGAAAAAAAAAAAGATATATTCTAATAAAATATTGCATGTCCTTTATATGTTCTTATGAGCATTATTGACTGCATTAACATAACTGATTTGTACCATAGCATCTTCCAGCATTTTCTTTCCAACTGATTCAGGAGACTGCAGTCCACCAGACCCTGAAATTAGCTTGGTTTCCTTTGGCTTTGTAAGTTCTTCAGCTTTAAAACCAGGGGTATCAGTATCTGGTGGAAATGCCAGCATCAACCTAACGTCAGTGCCAACTAACTCCATTAAAACTGATTCAGCTAGACCTCGTACAGCCCATTTTGCAGCACTATAAGCACTGTAACCGTATATACCTGAAATAATATCTATAATATAATCACTTATAAGATAAACATGAATCATACAAATGTGTTTAAATTCACTTATAATAAATAAGGTCAAGTAAAGTTGATTTTACATTTTGTAAGACACTTTTTAAGAGAATATAACTGGTTTACAAAACAAGTTTTTTAATTTAACATTGAGAGCCGGAGAATATTAACATATTCACTTTAGTTTTTCTTGTTCATGAAGATATAAATAAAATTAAATATAATTTACTTGAAACTAGCTGTCACCTGTGACTACTTCGATGCAGAATTAAAAAAAAACTTATTTATTAAGCTATGTATTCTTCCAAACTATGTTCTACATAGCAAATTTTATCCAAATCCATACAACATTCCTACTGTTACATAGTAACAAACATCCATCCATACCTCCAACCAGATTTTCGTATTTATTGTAGTAAGAATATTATTTCTGTTCTCAATAATAATCACTTACCCAACAATGCTGCCTCTGATGATACAAACACAACAACTCCTTCATTTCTTTGTTTCATACCTTTCAACACATATCTGGTGGGATATGCAGTACCGAAATAATTAAGATCAATCATTTGTTTTATATCTTCGATTTTCATACTTTCAAATTGCCCACAAATGCACATACCAGCACAGTTGATGAGCATAAATATTGGACCGATATCTACTTCCAGAGATGATAGACATTTTTCTATAGACGAATAATCTGATGTAATATCCAAGGCGGCATGTTGAATTTTTTGTTCATTGTTAGACTTACATTCTGAAATATCTTTAACGGCACTTTCAAGCTTGGTAATATCACGCCCTATAATTGTTACGTGAGCTCCTAATTTAGCTGCCTCCTTAGCTACTGCCTTCCCAATTCCACTGGAACCCCCCGTAATTACCACATGCTTAAATTTTAAATTTTTGTACACTTTTTTCTTATCTAACCCAAAATGTAAAGTTACCAATAAAGCGCTTATCAGGACCAAAATTAGAGAAGTTACTATAACGAAAACCATCGTGGTAAACCTTTAGATTTATTCACAAATCTGAAAATTATTTCCTAGTTTTTACAATAAACACAAAAAAATAAAAAAGTAAATTAAATTAATTTCACGTTTGAGTCTAATCTAATTGGCGCTTGATGTCAACGTCAAATAAGCCGTTATTAAGAAACACAAACCGTCATGATACCGTTACGATTAATGCACGATTCACATTTTGCCAGTACAGCTGGACAGTAGTGTTGGCATGGTAGGGAATAACTGGACTGTAAATCAATTGGCAGAGTTTGAATGCTAACTGGTACCAGTGAGCATATCAGCCCAATATCTGGCGGAACATTGTATTTTTTGGAAGGTCTAGCCATTTTATCCATCGCAACTGGCGTAGTATTACGTCTAATCCCGTGCTGACACAAGAACCGCACGTTGCTTATTTAACAAAATCATTATTTGGACTGCGAATCTGAAATTGACCGCCATTTTTTTAGTGTGTGGTTTTCAATCTGTCAAAGTTTTTATTCGTTCCTTTTTGGTAAGACCGTAATGACTGTGCCGGATTTTAAAAATAACTCTGATGCCGGAATGCATGAACGGCCAGAAAAAGCTACATTAATGTACTTTTTAATAGCATGGTAACTTAATACGGGGTTTTAGGATCATAACGTTAGTGTTTGATAATATTAATTTCAATCGCTCTCTCATTGTCACTAGTCTTGATGACTTCAAGATTATTTTACAAGGATATTGGACTTGCATTATGCGGACCAACAACGCTAATACAGTATCTGCCACACCCAATGTACTTACCGACTGTACTGGCCAAGTGTATACAGTTAGACAATCGCACCGACCAGGCATTGAATTATGAACGCACTGGTGCCAAACAATGTTGGCGGTATACTAGGTACTTGCCAGTCCAGTTAAAGTGTGCTACTGACTAACTGTACTGGCCAGATATAGAAGCATTGTTTTATTGACACTTATACATTTTTGACGTTTTGGTTTACTTTCTTACAAATACATTTTAATTTTTAATTAGTTCAACATCTTTTCATCATCCAGTTTTACAAATTCAGTGAGCATTCAGTTAATATTCACAGACTTTCACTGAGTAAGATAGTTTCCATTATGTTAAGGCTATTCCTTCCCTTACTGTCTAAAGAGAATGCAGTGCTAAAAATTTGCTACAAAAATTCTTTAACTATGGAGTCTTCTCCCCGACAAACGAAGTCAAGAGCTTTTCCTAGTTACATTGTAAGGTACAAGTATTTCCTTTACAATTTGCGTTTTTGTTTACAAAAGGAAAGAATTTCCCTTTATTGTGGAAATACCACCTTACTGGTTGCTGGTAGCCCTAAGTGCTCAAAGGCGCCATCCTGTCAATGTCAAAAAGGTGGCACTATATTAATAGATGCAGATTAAAAAAGACAAAGAGTCCCGACTCTTATTTTACATACTCTGCTGTCAGATGTCAAATTTAGAATTACTCATGTCAGTCAGTAATATTGATTCATTCTAATATTCTAAAACTATACATTAATATCAACTGGAAATTCAAAACCTAACTTTCTTCTAGCTGTAAAGCAATGTTATTAATTGGATTATAATAAGTTTATCATTTTTAGTTCTTAGAAATCTCTAAGTTTTTTTTATGATACGTCCATTTCTGTGTTATTGTGACAATGAATCTTGAAATCAACAGATTAAATACTTTTACAAACTGGCCGGCATGTGCCTTGATAAATCCTGTAAGAATTGCGAAAGCAGGATTCTTTTACTCGGGGCAAGGAACGGAGGTGCAATGTTTTAGCTGTAATGGAAAACTTGCGCAATTTAATTGTGGAGATCAAGTAATGGGGCGACATCGCATGATGTATCCTAATTGTGCATTTGTAATAGACCCTCAATTGTCCGGAAACGTTCCCTTTACGCCTACAGGAGATAGTCCATCAACTGATGAGCATGTAGCTCCCTTAGAATCCACACCTCAGAGATCTTCAACTAATAATGATTCACAAAATAATGATGAATCTCCTCAAGATTACGGTCACACTGAAGAAGATGAAATGTATAAAACTAGTATACTTCGATTGCTTTCATTTACTAATTGGCTTGTAAGTTTATTATATATATTTTGTAATTCATGTTTACTGTTGGAATACCAGTTGTTTTTTGTGGATTTAATGCTATTATTTTAAATGCAGATTTCTTTTGGTCCTGTGAATTTTGTTATAAATCTTTTAGAAATGCAAGAGTAGTCTTAGCTGTAGAGCTGGGCAAGTTTATTGGTTTTGAAATCATTTACAAGTTATGTTTATTCTTTGTAGGACAGTTCAGTATCCCAAGAGGCTTTAGTGAATGCAGGCTTCTATCATGCAGGCGAGGGCCGTCTCCGTTGTGCTTGGTGTGGAGGTGAACTTGCACCATTTAGAAATTTTGGTTCATTGGGATCACCCCTTGAAGTACATAGAATGTAAGTATCTTGAGTTTCTTTGAATTTGATTTGTATATTAGTCCAATGTTTTTATTAAAGAAAGTGAAGGCAAACATGTTACAAATGGCACATATCTAGCAAAGAAATTCAAAGACATATGTGAAGTCAACCCACTTGGGGTCAGTGCATTTGACTAAGGCCTAGTCACCTATAACATAAGTGCCATGTGGTAGTAATTTTTTTACAAGTTATTTATGTGTTAAGTTCTTGTTTGAATAATAAGGTTACCTCATACATACTAATAAAATATAAATTGATAGATAAGAACAAAGTGGATGTTATCTTTTGTTAAACTTGTTGATATATCCCCTGGCAGGTACTTCCCCCGATGCGCGCACGCCATAGCGCTTGAGGCAGAGCAGCGCAACAACTATGCGATAGGACCAACCCAGCCCTGGGAAGACCCGGTCTTGCCTGACAACACTGATAATAATCAGCCGCAATCGTAAGTTTATTGTTAAGGTAGTTTTGATTTAAATAAATCAGTTGCAAAATGGACATTCAAGTTATTACTTTTACATAGGATTTTAATAGTCAGTATAGAAAAATTATAACAAATTACCTACGCTTAAATTGTGTGGAGGCCAGATCGTTTTAGTTATGCCATCTATTAATAGTATGTTTTTAACCCAAATTTTTTGCGTATTTAATAAATGTTATACTAACTTTTTTTTTTATTAATCTTTTAACAATACAAAATCAACTTAAAAACTATTTTTATGTGATAAACGCTAAATAAACATCAGTGGTTTTTCACTAGCGCTCCAGTGGCTTGCGTACATAAACATTGTTTCAGCTTATGCGTAATATTTTTTTCTGTTATACATTTTAATGAACTGCGATGTAATATGCTGAGGGTGGCTCAGTGGGCATGTATAGTGAGCTGATGTTAATCCGGAATGGGTAAATAACGTGTGCAGTTCCGGCGCGGTGCTGAACGCGCGCGTGATGGCGGCGGGCGAGTCGTGGCGCTCGCTGGGCGTGGTGGGGGGCGGCGCGCGCCACGCCGCGTACGCCTCGCTCGCCTCGCGCCTGCAGACCTTCAGCCGCTGGCCGGCCGACCGCCCGCAGGACCCTAAGGCCTTGGCCGAGGCTGGATTTTATTATACTGGGATTGATGACCAGGTATACAATTACGGAATTGTAGGAATTAAGGCTTTAACTGTAGCTTTAGTAGTCAAGCGTGACATGATGTTAGACGTGTGTAAATCAGCTATGAACAAGTTGAAAATATCAGCTCTTTTGGACCGTCGAGCTGCGGCTCAACGACTAACTCAGTAACGTTATATACTATGATGTTAAAAAGTGTTCACTAAAAAAAGGTTTGTGTTTGATTAAATAGGTGCGTTGTTTCTACTGCGACGGGGGGCTGGGCAAGTGGGAGGCGGGCGACGCGCCGTGGTCGGAGCACGCGCACTGGTTCCCGCACTGCGGCTACCTGCTACTGGCCAAGGGACAGGAGTTCGTCGACACCTACAGCAACAAGGCCTCCGTGCAGCGAACTGTCAGTACTGCTTTTTCTACCCAACACATCTGCAATTCTTTTCTACATTAAAGATCTGACAATCTTATTGGTTATCTATGTTTCTTAACATTTTCAGTTGTCGGCCGACAGCGGTCTCAGTTCAAGACGACGTAATCCAAGAGTTAAGTTTCCAGTCACCGACAGTCAGGTGAGAATTTGAACTTCTTCCTATTTAATAAAATTATTGACTATTATATATAGGTTCTAAGATACCATTCACTAAAGATTAAGAATGTGAATACACATGCCACTAACATCACTAACTGGCATGCAAATAGCTAGGACAATGTGTGATTTTGTGACAGCTTCAGGTATGATAGGAGAGGGGGGCACTACGAAGACTGTTTCACGTGTCGTACTATCTC
The DNA here is from genome assembly GCA_003118335.3 of Papilio memnon. NCBI lineage: Eukaryota > Metazoa > Arthropoda > Insecta > Lepidoptera > Papilionidae > Papilio > Papilio memnon. The sequence continues at coordinate 472,274 of LD700012.1, read as the reverse complement.
GAGAACATTATACTGGGATGTGTATCCGCATTGTGCTAGTGGTTGGAATGTTAGTTACTACTCCTTTACTGTTATGTGTATTCCGCATTAAGGGGACTAGTAAAAGTTAGTAGGTTGGTAAAGGTATAACGGTGTAATGTTGTACGTAAGGTGGAGGAGAGTATGGAGAGCGCCCCGGCGCTGGCGGCGCTGGGCGCGGGGCTGGACGCGGCCCGAGTGCGCCGCGCGATCGTGCACAAGCTGCGCTCCACTGGTGAGTTTCATCATCATCACCACCATCACCATCATCAGCTCATTATATGACACTGAGGGGCTCAGAGCCTACACTAAGTGAGGGGTGACTAGGCCATAGTCAGCCACGCTGGCCCACTGCGGGTTGACTTCACACATATATTTAAATTTCTTCGTCGATATGTGCAGACATCACGATGTTCCTTCACTGTAAGAACGTCGGGTGAATTATGTACATGAAATTTGAAAATACATTGGCTTATGCCGGGATTCGAAACCAGGACCTGTAGATTACAAGTCAAGTGCTTAAATAACTGAGCCACACGTTCTGACCGGTCAGTTTTATAAGTAAAATCAAAGGAAAACTTATTTTTTAATTAAAAAGACAGAAGGCTCAGTGGACAAAATCTGCAAGAAGTTAAAAAGTTATGCCTATCATTAATGGATAGGAGACTTGCAGCAAGCGGAAGTGGATATTTCCCCTTCCTTTGGATCCCATCCCCAGTCCATTCCTTGTGAGTTCCACTTGAAGTGTGGTCGTGAAGGTTCCCTGTGTGTTCAGGTCTGCCGTTCAGCTCGTCCGAGGCGCTGATAGACGCGGTGCTGGACGAGCAGCTGAACGAGGAGCCGTGGAGCACGGCGCCGCAGCGCCTCGCCCGCGACATCCTGGCGGTCACGCTGCAAGACTTGCCCGCTTCTAGGTATGCCAAAAATTATTTTTTAAATTGTCTTTTTATAGCATTACACGTGCGGCTACATCCGCTATACTTACTAATATTAACTTTTGGGCTATATGTTTTCAAGCCATTAAACTTAGGTAGTAAATAATTTGGAAAAATCTTCATGTCGGAAAGGGACCGAAAACTACAAGCTGACAACATCAGAGGCAAGGTTGCCATGGTAACGGTAATTGTTATCCATTGTCAAAGGCCTTCGTTGTCATTTGTGCATTTACATTTTGACATTTTTAATTGACAATTTGACAAATGTAAACAATAAAGTTTTTATAATTTCACGCGAATGAGGACGCAAGGGATCAGCTCGTAAATTATAAAAAACTTAATTTTAATGCTGACATTTGTACTTTCATTTGCAAATGTCAAAATTCTAATGCACAAGTGACAATAAAGGCTGTCGGCATTGGATACCAATTTCCGTTACCATGGCAATCTTGCTTCTTTGGCTACTATTGGCTTGTAGTTTTTGTCCCTTTCTCGCATGTTGATTTACTTCAATTAATTCATCCCAGTATATTTAATAGCATTCAAATATCCCAAAGCATGTCGTAAATGTAGGGCTTTTTATGAAAAAGAGAATTAATAAAAAATATGCTTTGTTTGACATCCTACATAACTAAGTAGTGTGTACGCTTTATTATTAGGATAGATGACAAACGAACAAGTATCGTATTTCGCCAAAATAGCGAAGTCACCGCCCATAGACATTTCAAACTCTAAAGGTAGAGGAGGGGCACAGAAAGAGGATATTCCCTTGCCTATATTTATAATATGATAAATAAAATTAGAACTCCGAGAACACTCATAGTGTGCGGAAGAAAATTAAAAGTTGTGCTATTTCATCATTAAGTTGATTTTAAAGTAAGAATATTTTTTCTATGTACTTGGAAAAGTATTAAGTTTTTGTGAAAAAATGTATTTATTTGTTGTTTGAATATTTGAAAAAAATATTCCAGGCTAATACCACCGTTTCGACCTGGAGAGGAATCCGAAAGCAGATCTGAGTCAGACAGTCCTTCTGCATCTCCGACTCCAGCGGCCAGATATCTAGCACCTTCTAGAAGCAGAAATGCAGTTCCTTCTAGAGTGTCTCTGCCGACACAACCTTCTAAAAGTGAAAAATCACAGCCGCGATCTCTGAGCTCCAGCAAAGAACGGAAGACAAGTGGGGATAAGAAAAGAAACGCAAGTCCAGCACCGCAGAAGAAGGAATTGACTCTAGAAGAAGAGAACAGGCAGCTAAAAGAAGCCAGGCTCTGCAAAGTGTGTATGGATAATGAGGTAATTATTATTTGTTATTTTACGTCTTCTGTCGTCTTACTTCTTACTAATAATCATTTGTTAGAGTTTGTAACCTAAACGGCTGAACGGATCTGGATGAAATTTGGCGTAGATGTAGAGGATAGTCTGGAAGGACACATAGGCTGCTTTTAATTTCAGAAATAGTTTATTAAAAATTAATTAAGAAAATTTTGTGAGTATTGGGGATCATAATTGAATCGACCCCAGAATTTCAGAAAACAATTAACAATTTTTCTTGTAATTTGTTTTGACCAGAATTGTTCCATACTCTTCCTGTTCTTGACATTGGATAACAATTACCGTCACCATGGCAACCTTGCTTCCTTGACGTCAGCTTGTTTTTGGTCCCTTTCCCACATGACGGTTCTTTCCAATTTATTTACCCCCTAAGTTTAATAGCTTGAAAATATATAGCCTAAAGCGTGTCGTAAGTGTAGGGCTTTTTATTAAAGAAAGTAATATTCAAAAAGTTGATTGCTGACATCCTTACTGTTCTTACTGAGCTAGCGTGTGACATCCTTCGACCGCGTCTTCACTTAGTGCAGTTTAGGTGGAATCGTGGTCAAGCGCTGGTTTATTTATGATAAAAACATCCTACGTAACAAAGTAGTGTGTGTTTACGCTTTATTATATTAGTATATATAACACGTGTTAGGTGAGCGTGGTGTTCCTGCCGTGCGGGCACCTGGTGTCGTGCGCGGGCTGCGGCGCGGCGCTCGCGGCGTGTCCGCTGTGCCGCGCCGTGGTGCGCGCGCTCGTCCGCGCCTACCTCGCCTGACCCCGCCCCGCCAGCCCCGCCAGCCCCGCCAGCCCCACCCATAGGTAACTTTTAGACATTAATATCATTACATTTTCGGATACCGACTAGTTTCGGACCCTTTGGGGGTCCATCTTCAGTTCGCACTCAGTGCGAGTTTCGACACGACCGCGAAACAACCCCAGTAATACTCGCCCTGAAGATGAACCCCCGAAGTGTCCGAAACTTGTCGGTACCGCCACCGGACAAATAGAGGTAATAGCCGTAAAATAATTAGTAATATTAATATATTTGTATGGATGTAATTTTTTTTTGTAATAAGATAACCAGAAAAATAAAAATTATTCAAGAGTAGTGTGAACTATGCTCTCTCCATAATTTTTTGAATGTCTTTGTATCTGCAGCAGTATACTGCGCACCAGCAACAGCTGCTGTACTAATGCACTCGACAAGTGCAATACCACGACCACTAATGGGAATTACTCCGCGTGCACTCTGATATGTGTTTCTTCGATAGCTGAAGTTACACAAGACATTTTTGACAAAGGTTTTTCTGCTGTCTTTGCTACTATAAGGTTGACGGACCACGTTAAAAGTGCCGGAGGAATAATTTTAGTCCTCTACCTTCCTTTTTATGGTAAGGGAAGTGGATTTAACTGGCGTGGGAACACAGCATATAACAATAGTAGAGCCCGCTTTAACATCTTCGCCCGAGTGGGTCGGCTCTCCCGGTGTAATACCATGACCACACAGAAAATAGGCGTGAAGTGGGAGCAATTCCGCGTTACGTCTGATGAGTATAGTGCCGGAGGCCTAATTTTAGTCCCTTTCCCTTACCACCCTTTTTTTTAAGAGCAATGGATGGAAAGGAAAAGTGGATTTGACGGTGGAGGACACGCATAGGAAGGGGAAATATCCACTTTATGTGCGTCGCCTCCCGTCGATTAAGGGTAGGCAACGCTTCTGCAATTGTGGATGTCCATGGGCAGTGATTGCTTTGCCCCTTTTTCGCTTTTGCCACCTCATAATATAAAAAAAGAATGTCAAAATGCATCTATGCAAGTCTTTTCTCTCTTTTTCATTTAAGAGTATGTCTGCATGTGCATAGATTACTTCGCTATTTTAGCGATATCAGATGGCCGCTTGTGTGTTTTCCACCTTATAGTATGGACTAAATGAAATAATTTTGTTTCAGTACGGAACAAGAACCGTCTACGTCTCATGGAGGAGTGCCCCGCGTGCGGCGCGCGCCCGCTGGCGGCACGTTTAGGTGCATTACTATTTAAATAATAAGAATAACACTATTCAACATTAAATACCCGCAAACACTAAAAATCACATATTACAAGAATCATACGATGTTTTATTCGATTAATGTAAAACTGTGACGGAAAAATGCTGGTCACATAGCCCATTTCTTTTTCATACGTAAAATTACTTTAATCCTTAAATACCTGAAGTTTAAGATACCGGGTTATAAATCATTGGGCATCTACAATCTATTTTATTTTTTATTTTCCCTTTAGTAACAACACAGTAAAGGGTACATTTATATATTTTGTAATGCGATTTAAAAATCAGGCTTTTAAGGGTAAATTCATGACATAATGTAAATTAAAGAAAATTGAATATATTGGCATTGAATCACGCGGGTCTTGTGTTGTTAGAGATTTGACGTGTTGTTGACATTTTTGTCATTGTACAGTGCGTCAGACATAATATAACGTAACAACGATGTCTAATTCTATGAATTGTCTAGTACCTGAATAGAAATATTAAAAAAAATAATTTCAAAGATAATGGTTCGTTTTTAACCGTACAAATCAATTTTAAAGATATTTAAATTGTATATAACGAATATAATATAATATAAAAAACCTATGAAATATAACTTTTTTTTTTT
>LD700012.1:439241-467327 GCA_003118335.3 Papilio memnon | reverse complement strand
CGGCCTTATAAATGAAATATAACTAATTTATTTGTTAATATGTCTGGATGTAATCAAAAATTGATTAATTTCGAATAAAAACTGCGAATGTAGGGCCCTCAATTTTTTTAATATTTCTGTTCAGGCTATAGGTTAAATATAAATTGCTTGTTTGTTGGTAATATTAAAATACATTTATATGCCGATTTAAGAAATCCTCAAATTTGATATTTAACTTATGCCTATATATTTAATATAATATAGTATGTTATATTTCTTCGTATTTATTAATAGGTTTCTTTATATTTGGGGGAACAAAAAAATATTCCAGTTCTACAAAAATCTCCATATAAATCTTTCAAATCTTATATGTAATTAATAGAAAAAAATCACTCATATATGAGTTCAATCATTCATTCATTTTTGACATTTTGAGTATAAAATAAAACTTTAATATTAAAACCCATTAGTGTAATCTCTTAATGTAGTGATTCATAGTGAAAATAAAATAAGAAATTAATTTTTAAGTTATTAATGTGAACATTTTGACTTAGTTAGTTTTTATTGCCAGTGTCAGCCAAAGTTTATTCAGGTTTTAGAATTTTTTTTTGCCTCGTTAAACTTCTGAGTATACGTTTTAATAAATTTCAACTATTGAGTAATTTTAATAATGTCAACACCGTCTGAAAACAATAAATATCGCTATTTTAATATCAATTTTTTAAATAATAAATTCTACAGGCTTACGTAATAACGAAACAATGTAGCTCTTTGAAAACATAGATTGATAATTTGTAAATAAATACACGCTATATTTTATATAATGACTAATTTTGCGTTATCGTAGAATTAATTATTATAGGTTGAATAACAAAATAATAAAACTGGGGAATACCATTTCCATATGATATTACAAAGCAAACTAAATGACAAATCAATAAATGTTAACCAATATAACTTTAACCCTTAAATGCATGATTTTTTATTTAATTGTGTAATAAATATTTCAGTATAGATTTTGAGTCACAGATTAAGGGAAAAAATCTTGGTTTCAATAAAAACTATACTTTTGTTTGTAGACTTTTGGCAACAATATGCATTTAAGGGTTAATTCACCAATTTCTTTATATCCTCACAAACCCAAATATGTTGTACTGTGATTTAAGGATTTAAAATGTATGTTATAAAATTAAATAGTGCAATAATCTTAAATTTTATCCCAATACCTAAATTTTCAAAAAAAAAACATAGACGAATTGAGAGCCAACGGCGGCTCTAGAGGGGGGACATGGGGGGTCATGACCCCCCCCAAGTTGGTTTGTCAAGGGCTTGACAAAATATATTTACATATTTTGTCAAGCTCTTGGTCATCACTATGTGACCCCCTGGCGCCAAAGCTGGATCCGCCCTTGTTGAGAACCGGAAATCTGTTGAAAAAAATAATATTTACTGCAGGTTCTGTAGGAACACTTGTAAAATAATCTAAACTTAATTTAGAAACCCGACCGACTGGCAGTAATAAATGAAATAGCGTCATCTGTTGTCTGCATTATTTTTATAGTAATGTGACAAAACAAACTTACATATGCAGAAATTGTCAGTCGGTTGAATAATATTTTCTGCTCTGTCTTTTACAAGAGAATAAAAAATAAAATGTTTTTACATAGACGTTTGAGCAATTAGAACCCACGGTTACTGGAATTATTAGAATTACTTAGCCAATTTAACTGTGGTTTACAAAAAAACAAGTAGAGTGTAGACATATTCGGACGGATTAGGCGATTATATTCTTAGATTAAAATTGTTATTCGTAGTTTGGTAGTTTTGCCAGCTGTTACGAAGTTGTATCGCGTATTTACACAGACAAAAAAATTGTGCATGTTTAAAATGTGTACAATATTTTTGTACACTTGTTTTTGTAGTGTACATCACTAAAACTTCACGTAATTAAAAGGAACATGTAAATTGCCTTATATGCTTGTTAGTGTTGTTCCAATGTTAATTAATATTAAAGTAAAAACAACGATTAAGTGTTGATGTTTATTAAAAAATTGAAAACGTTAGAAATATAGTGCGACAAGCTTATCTGGCCCGGTGTGAAAAGCGCTGCGGTTAGTTCCGTCAGAAGTTATGCAAAATCATCATCATCAACTTGCCCTTATCCCTTACGGAGGGTCGGCACAGTATGTGCTGCTCTTCCATACATTATCAGCCGTCATATCTGAATCCTAACCCTTCTTAAGCATATCCTCTTTCACACAATCCATCCATTTCTTCGGTCTTCCTCTACCTTTGTAGCCAGAAGTTATGCAAAAACTAAACAAAAAAAAAACATTGCAAACACGAAAATTGATTATAATTTTGACAAAGACAGCGCTAGAGCTGTTTAGTTTGACTTTTGCCTACCGGGTCAAATAACGTTGTCGATCTATAAGTATACATTGGATAGAATTAGAAATGTTATTGGAAATTATGAATTAAATGTTAGATATGTATACTATTATATTTATTAGTACGTTTAAATGTAGATCGTTACTTTACTAGATAACGTGCTATAGTAGAACAGCGCGGGGGAACATTGTGGCGTTGTTTGCATTAAAAATTAATTAGTCCGACATCGCCGGTGGTATTAGCGTGGGTTACACTGCACTGTTAGGTCCTTTGTACAAAAGGCGATGTAAATCTTTGAATATCCTTGCGTCGCGAGTTGCGTAGCGCCTGCCCTCCACACGTTGAATCTTCGACGCGAGTCTATATGCGATACAACTGACGCGTATTTACAAAATTTCAACTCTAGAGATTTGCTCCGCCATCTTGAAAATGGTAGAATCTTTCACGACGGTGTTGAAAAACAATTAGCGAGCAACTGGCTATGGCGATGACAGAAATGTTGACGATACGCCCCTGTCTACAAACTTTGTGTAAGTCCTAGCGACTAAAATTGCCAGGTTTTGAAAATTTTTGTCGCCTTTTGTACTAATGGCCTTACACATTTTGTCATCAGTTACGTTACGAGTAAAAAATAACTAATTTTCCTGTTAATTACAAAAATTTGTCGTTTTTAACAGAAAACATCGACATTCAGTCATTATTTTAATATAGGTAGACATACTTAATGCTGCAAGGTTTTGATTTAAATATTAAATACCGAAATGTATATGATGGATTTTACAGACAATTACGATTTATTTAAAGTTTTAATATCCATTTTAAATCTTAAATTAGTTACTAACTTTTGTATATGTGAATACTTACAAAGTTACGAATTCCTATATAAACCACATTGCTTTATCACTTTTTGCTAACATGGGTAGTTTTATTTATTATAGTTTTAAGTTATTAATTTTTATCATCGCTCATTACAACCGACGCAGCGTTGACGCTTCGACGCGTCGACAGGTGAACGTCGGATACCCTCCGCGTGTATTATTTTGTCGTGTAGATTTAGTGAGGGAAATTCACTAATATTGCATATAAAGTATTGTAGCCTGATCAACTTATCTGACTCGCTATCAGAAAAATCGATGACTTAAGCAAAGTAAAAGACGTCCAAAGCGAGCAAGTTGCATTTCTACAAGGATCTTGTGACAATTTTTGTCTTTGTCGCACCTGTGATCTATTGGACTATGGTATGACGTTTCCATACCGGGCCAGATAAGTTTGTCGCACTATAATTTATTGAAATAATGACTTTGATGTTATTGGACTACCTTAGCAGTACGTCGCGGTCAAACTTAGTATCGTATGTATTACTTGCGGTTAATACGTAGTTACCAACTTATATTAAGCAATTTGATTTTCGGTTCGTCTTAACTTTACCACCATGCGACCTTTTAAGGACGATTTTAAGTAAGAGAATAATTTATATCAAGTTTGTTAATTTCTTAGTTTTGTTAACCACTGGTGCAACTGGCTTGTTCACATAGATATGTTTATAAATATTTAATGTATATGCAAAACACAGTTAATTAATGGTGATGTAGTTTAGTAGTTGTATAGTTTTAATTTATCACAATGCAATATAAAAATTAAAATAATATCTTTTTTATTTATTTACCACTGACCTCTGACTTTCACCTTAGATGTAGATGTATGAAGTTTGGCTTATGTTAAAAGTGATTGCATATGTACTTATATTTTTCCTCCAAATCCTATAGTTTACAATTTCCTATATTTTGTAGTGAAATATTTTATTTTAGGGCTTTTTAGGCGGGTGTACTGTGGTATTCGGGAATGTGTTTTTTTCTGTTGTGTGACAGGTAGCAGCCCTGTGGCCGTCTGGACAGAAATAAACCTGCCTGAAGATGTTCACGAATAGAACAGACGCCGAGCCGACGCTTTTGGAAATGTATTAATATGCGAAACGAAAAGCTAGACATTTCAAGAGACGGATGTATGTAACTCATATTAATTTATTTAACTAAAGATTGTTGACCCTTTACAAGTACTTTAAACGTCGACTTCCACTGCCGCGACTTGCAACTTGTTGACAAAACATATACTATAATACAATAATACAAATGTAACAGCAGTGAAATTCTACGGCAATACATATTTTGGATCCAGTGTTGACAGTTCTAACCTCAAAAGTTTTGAGTACGAAGAGTACTGTAGTCGATAAAATATTTTATCGGTTATTTCTGTAAAAAAAATTGGTTTGCAACAAAATGATAAACTTTATCGAATAATTTGTAGTTACATTAGTCAATTCATATCCGTTAAATTAGTAAGTAGTGGGTATTGTTTCTCCGTTTAATTGTTAACTAAGAAAAGAGAAATAATAATTCCTCTTACAGCTGAATACTGAAACGAATCTTAAACACAAGTTCGTAAGCGCCGCCTACAATCTAACATTACATTTCATATAAATAAAATGTTAATCGAATTTAGACTTAAAGTTTTGGTTTAAGAATCTAATACATATTTAAAAGTCGTTTTAGTATTCGTCCGGTAGGTTTTAGATGATATATTTACGTCATGGAACCGCTAATAGATGTCGCTAGTAGGTAGTATAAAACTTGATGCAGTGGACTTTAACCGCACAGTAAGTGGTAGGGAGAGGTGAGTCAGCGTAAAGGTGGAATTAATTAAAGGATACTGGCCGGTCGCATAGACGCAACGTCCTTGCAAGGCTGCGCTAGCCAACGCCCCTCTACTTCGCAATGCAATCTCCAATTCGACGTTCTAATACTTACATTCACGGATTTAAATAGACACCAGTTTCTTGTTACAGTAAAATAACATTACAAGAATCGTGATTTCTGTATATTTTTAAACTTATTGACTCGATATTAATATAATCAAAATCTTTTATCTGTACAATATTCCTTCGTACTTTCATAGATTTTTCATTTTTTAATGTGCCTAAAGAATATGATTTGTATGGAAAATTTCATCTCCTAATTATGTTGAAACTAGTGAAGTCTTGCGCCATTTGAGTTATGTTACCATCATATTCGACCTCCTTCGACCCTTTTTCTTATTCAACCTCCTCCGCTCTTCATCTTTTGTAACGTTATGATTTTGATATCGAACTTGGAGTGGAGTTACTCTCCATTATTCAAAATAAACGGACCACGAGACTTAAATGACTGTGAACTGTTGACTGATCAAAGTCCCAAGTATCGAAAGGACGTGCAAGCCACGCGCAGCGCAGAACCATGCTTCTGTCTCAACGTTACTATCTTAGGTAAATCTTACAAATATCCGCTTCGAGGAACTATTCCATATCATACCGTCCCTTTAGACTCCAATCAGTTATCTGAACCCAACACAATTCTAAGACGTGGCAATCTTAATCCCCAGCTCCTAGCTACTTCCTAGCCAATCTCATCACCAATACGGTATACCCTGTTTTATAGCATGGATGTATTTATACAGTTAATATCAATCGTCCATGTCTCGCACGCGTGTTTCCGGCAAGTGACCTCATTGCACACAGCTATAATAACTATGCGCTCACTCAGCACCTTGTCCTCTGAACCGGACGTCGAACAGCTGTCTTATAAAAGAATGAAGACACGAGGGCAGTACAACAGAACAGTACACTATAATTCTTTAACCTCAAATGCCGGAACAGTGTACAATGTGTATTTAATAGCAGTACTACCCTAGTGTGTAATTAGTACCATTCAATAAAGACAATCTCACTGTTACGTTTATCTCTTGATTGCAGTTTCTAGAACAATATTTGTTCGTTGTGAAGACATGTGTATTCCAAAGTCTATAATGTTGCTTGCTCTTCGGAAATATATTATCTTAATTATAAGAACGTTACTGTTAAAAGTTTTACATTGCAGTATAGAATATTGTAGATAATAGAAGTACATTTGATCATTACCTTTCATTTCAATTCCTTAGATTATGATCAATGATCATCATCATCAACTTGCCCTTATCCCTTACGGAGGGTCGGCACACTATGTGCTGCTCTTCCATACATTTCTATCAGCCGTCATATCTGAATCCACTCCCTTCTTTAGCATATCCTCTTACACAATCCATCCATACTTTCTTCGGTTTCTTCCTTTGTAGCCATCCACATTCATTCTTAACACTTGTCACGACTATGATCAATGATCAAAATTCAATATTTTGTTTAATTCTACGAGTCATATTGTTAATTTTTATGTTACGTACTAATATGTACATACATTAGGACTTTTTAATCAATTCGTAGTAAAAAGCTGTTGAATATTTATAACAATCGTCGCTTTATACCTTTGTGTTACTTTTCCGTGAAAGGTAATCCTCGTTGAAGGGCGCGTTCGCCCACTCGGCTGTACAATAATATACATGCCTTATAGCAGCTCGTGATTTAACACATGTGAGACAGAGCACAATTTTAGATATCGACGGATCATACACTTGGTTAAAATTCAAAACCTTAATCATAGAATAACTTTAAAAATATTTCTTTTGAAACACTTTTCTCACATAACTAAATAACATATGCCGCCTTTATCTTAATTTGTTCACAGAATCATTTAAAAGTCCAGTAGAAAAGCCGCTATTTACCTATGTATGACATTTCAAATGTAGCATACATATCTATGTAATGTGCCTGGCAGCGTACAGCTTTGGCCTGCCTTCACCTGCAGTGTCTTATCGTGTCGCTAACAGTTAACCACGAGCCACCCTAAAGTTTGAATGTTATAATACACAATTACGGTAGAGTCGACAGTCGCGACATAGTGGGCGCATGGCGAATCCATGGCGCCGCGACCATATCCGTCTTAGAGCTTGGACATACGATTTATGGCACAATCAATAATTCCCCTGAGCCCGTTTATCAGTTTTTAGTAATGTAACTACACAGAAACCAGTTGTAGGACTATATTAAGCTTGGATTCTTATACGCAATTTCTATTCAGTTTACATCTTAAACCAGATTAATAAACATTATTATTTAATAAGGGAACATCGTCAATCAAATCGTTTTTGCAAAGCAACAAATTTTTCTTTAACATTAAAATAAAATCAACTAATTGCGAAATTTTCTTATGATATTATTCAGTAGTAAAAAACTCTTTACTCTCCAGAACATACACTTTCTTATCTACCTAAATAAAATTTATTAGGCATATCGTTCACACATATAACAAAGAAAGGTGAATGCGGGGTAAAAGTAAAAATCTACGTATTTAGAACCTTGAAGGGTTATCCTATTAAATATATATTTGTGATATCTCCGAATACCTAAAGTGTTGATTTTCTTCTTGCTCGTTTCATAAAACTAAGGCATTGAGTAAACTCGGGTTACCTCGAAGACCAAATATACATTCGTGTTGGTTGCTCTGCTGTCTCAAAATTCAATTAACCACTTTATCCTGAATGAACTGTTTTTTAAGTTAGGCTGTTTCATCCTCAATGCAATAAAAGAACTAGTTTCTGTCATCTCCCAAAGCTAAGTGGCCAGTAATAAAGAATCCAAAAAGGTTATATATCGTTTTGTAAACTTGCTACCATAAACAGTGTTGGAGTAGAGTGGCGCCCCCTGGTATGGAATTAGCGTCGGTCTGCGTGGGCGCCGCGTGAGTCAGAGGCACTCCTTAGTCCGGCCGCGTCCCGCATTGCTGTGTGCTGCCATTCATCACGGATTAAACAGCCATAAAGGCATAGACAATAGCTAGCTTTGTTAGCAGGGAAATTATATAGTATTTAGAAGGGAAATCTTTTTGATAATTTCTTGTAGAAAAATCTTCAGTATTAACTTAAAAGGGACCTTTGGGAAAATGAACATAGAGGTAAAACTACCCTCAATAGGCTTATTCCTTAAAAGGCAAGAGGTCTTTTTCCTAAAGGGATGCCCCGAAACGCGATTGCGATTATGTATTCAAAAACACATTATGTTGTTTAAGTAGAGTATTAAACAAACGTTTGCAGTTGATATTAGGGGTACTTGATGCCTAAAGGCATTATTTAGCAGTCAATTTCCTGTCAACGTCAAATCTGACATATATTTTCCAGGTTAAATCAGAATGTTTCAAAAGATTATTGGTAGTTAATTATATTTTACTGTACACGGTAGAGTGGAAAGATAAAGTCGGACATGTTCTGTTTTTGAGGTATAATTTCTTGGTACTGTTTACTGGTTACCTTCTTTTTGGCACACCTTTCTAATTTCACGTATTCTCCGCAATATATTGATATGATTACTCTATAGAGTCTACATCTAGCTTAAAATGCTCATCGTTTTGTACTGCGGTTCTTACTTTTTTCTACTTTGTCATATCAATATGGTGTAACTTCATCTTGGATACCCCAAACATGCACAAGTACTGTACTGTAAACACAATTACTGCAAGTTATGTGTAATATTGCATTCCTACAGTGCAGTATTGTATTAGTTGTGATTCCAACATATACCGGGTAAAACTAGTGACTAAATAAATCTCGAATTTTCCTTCGAGTAGTATGAAATGGGTGTGCATTGTTCTGCGCGAGGACTTTAGCATTCCAAGCTATCAGTTGCAGACTGGGTCAGCCGATAACCGCAGTGTCGTGTGCGCATAACATTCCATTCGCGGTACTCGCTAACGTATTGTATAATTAGTCAAGTGGAATTCCTTGAATTTATTGCCCTGGGTAATGTTTTTCGCGTGGATATGAGGTAATGTCCCTTCCCTCGTGACCTCTTGCAGCGTAAGCTAGATGCATTTCATAGAATGAACTATCACTTGTTATTCCTAAAATTACTACTATGTATAATCCTTTACGTAATTTGACTTAACTGTTAAACTACCCACCTCTCACAAAAATTTATATCATTATTATGTTTCTTAACATGTAATTTTTAACTACCCTCTTTAGTAATCACCTATTCCTTAGTGGTTTTTTGTTCTGTGTTTCTTGTATATTAATAAGTGAACTGTGCAGTGCAGTGTACTTATGTCTCTTAAGCTAAAATAGGACTTGTGAAGTTACCTGGCTATCTTCCGCGAGTATGTCGGTAAGTAGCTTATTTGTATTGTTTATGTAAAGTTTTATTGGCGTACTGTTTATATTAGTTAGTATGATAAAATTAACTTCAAAGGGCTTTTAATTTATGGTATGTATTTTATTTGAATGCAGAGAGTGCGTGTTTTCCATCTACTTAAAGTATTGGTTGAGTATACCGTATATAAAATTAATTGTTTCTTAACAACAATAACTTATTTTACGCAAACAAATAGAAAGGGATTAAATTACTAAAGGAAATTATGTAGGTAATTGAAGTATGTACATATTTTTTGGTTCCAAAATGTTCATGACTTAAAACATGAATCATTTAATCGTTAATCCTGTTATTCGGTGGTTCAGCTGAACACATAAGTGTTTGTGAAGCGTATCACACAAGCTTGTATGACATCAGCCATTGTGTTGGACAATGTGCGTCGGACGAGCCGCAGCTAGGGCTACCTCTTCTGGTTTGAATATTGGAGCTACGGGTTTTACATCGATGTCAAATAAATGACTCTTGTTTTTGTCGTGGGACTTCGTCGTCCATTCGTTCATGATATTTGGAAGTGGCAACCCTAGCGGCGAGAGGTTACGCGCCCACCACGGTCACGCGCTGATTCACACATGGGGACTCCCGACTTAGGCCAGGGTTGCCGTTAACAAATAAAAATAGTCAATAATGCAAAGGATTACCAGATGCATCCATTTGTTCCACATACATTATTACGTAAGTATTTTAATTAGTCGAAGGCGTCTATGGATTCCTAATCAACATGAGTGACTCTATGCAGTTAACAAGAAATTGTGATTAGCAATTGATTTCTTAGCTTCCAAGCTAGTTAAGAGTATCTTAGGACTGCTATAGAACAGAGCGCTTTATCTTTTAATATTTCACAAAAACTGGGAGCTTTATCCACTTATTTTTGCTGAGCAACTGAGAAACCCTTTTTTATTTGTGGCAACATTGCCTGGTCACGATCGTCTTCCTCATTAACATAACGCATAATTTTTAGTCCCTTTAGCGTTTTTTCGCTTTTATTTTAATTAATCTTATTGGCGGTACGGACGTACTTGTTCGATTATTATTTTTTTGTTTTTTTTTTATACACTGTGATATTTAATAACAGGATATGTAAGACATAAAAATTGACTTTGAGGATGTTGATGTGTCATTGACTACTAATCAAGATATAATATTTTAACTGTGGTTATACACATACTGATATATTTGTAGGAAAAGTACGAATATGATTCCTAATATTTATATACGTCTTTTGAACCGTCTCTTTCAATATGGTACAAAGTCTATAAAAGAAAAACATACACTTCTAGTTAAAATTACCATTTTGTTTTGTCATTTTTTACCAATATAATATTTCCAACAAGTATGGAAGAATGCAGAATAAAAGCATGCTACTGTGTTTCTTTAAAGATTAACAGAAACCGTTAGAATGTCATAAATATAAAATTATTACAAGAAAGTGCCGTCAATAGCAATTACTTCTGGTTTATTCTTCATAAACCAAATAATATATCGCGATGACAACTTATTGCAGAAACACACGCGAGCCACAAATTTCTGAATGCAAGTTGGCAAGTTTACTCAATTTACTAACGCTAAAACTGGATTTGGATGGCAAAATTCGTCATAAACATCTATACTCTATACTAATATAATAAAGCGTAAACACACACTTCTTTGTTGCCTAAGATGTCAGCAATTACAGTATATTTTTGAATAATTCTTTTTTTAATAAAAAGCCCTACACTTACGTCACGCTTTAGGCTATATATTTTCACGCCATTAAACTTAGGGGTAAATATTTTGGATAAAAACCCTTATGTGGGAAAGAGACCATAAGTTGCTGCCAACATCAAGGAAGCGAGATTGCCATAGTAAGGTAACTGGTATTTTGACATTTGCAATTTAGAATTTGACAAATGTAAACAATGAAATAAAGTTTTTATAATTTCACGCGGATGAAAACCGCAGGGGAACAGCTAGTATATGATAAAATGAAAACTTAAGAATGACTATAAAACATAAGGAGTAGTACAAACAATCAACTAGTGCAAAACCAATTATGAAATGGATTCTCTAACACCAGAAAGAACTAAATGTAAATAAATACAAGTCGATAGAATGTTCCTGCGTTTAGATTTATAGCTGGACACCTTTCTTCACCTTTAATCATTATTTAGGTAGTATTTGGTAATAATTCTCATACAAATGAGATGTTGCAATATTCATTGAAGTACGATTCTAAAGCCGCTGGGCGGTGTTGGCAAACTGTGAGGCAAGTCGGTCGGCGTATCGCTTCCGTAACTTATTCTGTTGCAACTCCAGTACAATGCTCTGTTTATTATAAATGGAAATAGTGTACATGCGTAAATATAAAGCGATAAGAGAAAGGAATGTTTCGCGTATTTGAATTCTCCTTGTTAGTTTTGAAATGATTTCAGGTATGCTTATCTTTGTAGAAGAAAAATAGGTCGCATTATACTTATTGTTGTTAAAACTTAATAATCTTTCAATTAAAACTCATATGCTTCTGATTACAACACAAAATATGCGATTTTTCTGAAGTATAAGTTTATTACATGGATGTCGTCTTATTCATATGGTAACTAACGAACCTTGTGTTAAGGACGTATCGAAATATGAACCATTCTATTCTAGATTCATATAACAATTTCCACATTCAGGCTGCGTAAGCTAACGCATCTAACATGTCTATCAGATGCCGTGATAGTGCCTACTTTACATGCTGCTTTCAAGTACACTGTGGCAAGCAGTCAGTACTTTGAATGGGTTTAGCGTGCATTATCCTCACGCGCTGAGTCACAGCCTAGGAATGTCGCGGCGTGCCCGTTAAGGTTTGGTGCTGGCTGGGGAAGGACATTCGCCGGCGCCACTGACGTAGCCCACAACTATTTCTAAACAGTGATGTCATTACTATCTGCTATTTGCGTTGCTATTGCGAGCCCTTTGTTAATTACTGTTGTGACAAGCTTTTTGCTGTATTCATCAGACCTTATAACAAAAATAGGCACGACACTGTACATATACGCGACACTGTTTATAAATTCTTAGAGCTTTGCCTCCTGAGGTAGTTGACGGTTTGTATTAAAGGAGGCAGTGCCTTAATCTGATTTATAGAAAATAAAAATAATAACTCAATTATATTCCATATCCTAATGTCAGAAACAAAAAGCTGCATCACATTCTTATCGTGAAAACCAGCTGTGAATCAAGCTGTTGCCTTATTATCAGGTAATTAAAACATCGAAACAAAGAGGCAAACCTTTATAAGGCCAAAGAAAAAAACCATAGCCCAAAGACCAAAGCATAGGCGTACAAAGTACAACGGAAGCGTGCGTCACACAGTTTAGTAACGTATACCCAGCTCATGTCAAAATAAATACGAAATATCAAAGTACACTCAATAATTGTAAGGATGTATTCACACTAACAACAAGTGTGCTTTTTTTTGGTGTGGAATAGAAGCATGAATTCATTTTGTACGCACCACGTGCTCGGTTTACCGACAATTTTATCCGCACAAAAATTTTTCCGTGCGTGTTATGTAAATGTGCCTTAATATTTTTGAATCAAATCAACACGACATCAAAGGGTTATACGTATTCCCACATCACAAACTTTGAGAACTAACTAATGTGATAAAATTTATAATGAAGTGTGCTTTTAAATGTAGTTTATTGCGTTTTAGGAAAACTTTAATTACCATCAATGCTATGCAATTTAAACTGCCTTTCTAGAATTTATTAGAAGTAAAATCATGTTATCCAAATATGTCTTTTTTCAATCAAATAAATAATAGGTAGTATTATAAGCACCCGTAACTTAAAGCATTAAGTTGAGAGCTATATGTAGCCACTGTTAGGTATATCAAATATGATTCAACCCCGAAAATGCATTCGAGGGCAATGTCTTGAAACCTTGAACTGACGCGGCGTTGCAGTGCCTCAGTAATTAATGTTCAACGAAGGATACATAACAAACAATACGTTCGACCTTTAATTGTTACCGTGGGCATTGGGCATCCACACCTGAATCACCTATATCGAAATGTATTGTTGTCCCTTTCATTCTCTACAAAAAGGCAGAGACAAATTCTATAGGAATAGAGCAGTGATTCTCAACCTTTTTTTTTTGTGGCACATATTTAACGATTTCAAAATTAGGCGGCACACAAAGAAAAAGATGAAAATTATTTACTTACTACAACACACTGCATAAATAGTTTATGACAAAAATATGCAAAATTTGGCGGCACACAAAAGTGCCGCGGCACAGTGGTTGAGAATCACTGGTATAGAGTGATAACTTCACTGTAGAGAATAATTGCTTATATAGTAAACTTTATGCATTATGACATAAATTATCTCAATACTCGACGTCAAAAAATATAAAGTTATGATAAATCTATATTAGATTTTTTTTGTATGCATGTCTGAGTAATATGTATGGAATCTTTTATACAGTAGCAGATCCAAAGTGCGACGTACGACTTGCGCCGGCGCCGGTGACGCGGCGCACGACAGTCAGCTGTTTGTTAAACATTGTCCCTACAGATATTTGATGAAACAGTCGCAGGGAAATTGTAAAAATAACATGCTTGTTGCCTCACAATGTTTTATTGGTAAAAAAAGAAGTAATTCATAGTATTTAAGCTAGGTGTGCTTGATCAACTTAGAAAATACTCATAGTCGGGCTTCTTAAGATTCCAATTAATTAGTACATAGCTGTATTTTCGATGTCGGAGCACCCAATGAAATGGAAATTTAACCTCTCCCCTCTAATTAAATGTAGCTTAAGGATTTTATCCGTCGTTTAGATATCGTACAGGCTAGTTAGTCACCGTAGATGGATACAGTCGTAGTTGCTATTTCTAGATACGTCATCATTAAAATATAATGTACTCGTGGAAAGATTTACTATAAGATAAGGAATTACGACGACACCGGCCTTCTATATAATGAATGCCTTTGGATACTTCTAGTATACTTGGATACGATGTAAAATTGTGATGTCACTATTTCGTCACTTCTTGTTGTGCCTCTGTTGACATAGCGCTACATGTCATAAAGTCATAGAAGAGTCTAGAAAGGAGGGAAATGAATGTGTCAGGGGAGGGGTCGTATAGGAAATGGAAATTTCTTCTTTCAGTACGTCCCTCCAATTAATAGTAGGCAACGCATAACGACCCTTTATGTAGATGTCTATGTGCGGCGATCACTTCGTTATTTTACAGAAATTAGGTAGCAGTTACGTTTGCCACCTTTTGATATTTAAAAAACAAATTGTCTTACCGGATCCCATTACTGAAACATTATGTGAGACGGTAATAATTTCATATATTGCAATATAACATGACTACGTTTATTTGTGGTGTAAATAGGTGTTGTGAAGCAATCTCCAGTGTTTGCTCGACGTCTGCCGCTGGGTGGTTGCCGGCACACCGGCACAGGTGCGAGAGTTGAATACACTTGGAATGTGACGAGTCAATGTTATTTCTATCTACAAAACCAATGGTCTTTCCTTTGCCTACGTGTTACGTGTTCATTCTTAAACGTTCATTACATCTTGATAGAATTTTATGATCACGCATTTGTTCGACATCGTTTGGACATTTGTATTATTTGCATATTTTTGATTACTAAAAGATTTTGCACTATCATGATATAGTTTCCATCTCAAATTTTAATTTAAAAACGTATTTCCCAAGTCCCCCAGTAATTTTATAAAAAAAATAACACTAATCGAACCTTATTACGTATCTACGTTAATGCTCATGTAATACATAGTTGAACTAGGTACCTATAATATTAATCACTTATTGCGTTACAAAAACACCGGAAATCCCTGTTTAGTTTCCAATGAGTAATTTTTTTAATATGTGGGTACAGATAGAGTAAACGTTAGTGCGTCTTTCTGCTTATTCACTTTACGTGATGATGCATTTTAAGCCAAAGGAGCGAGCGCCTCATTCGTTAAAAGGATATTTCCTTTCCTATATATCCCCTCTCCTGTCAAATCCATTTCCCCTTTCACGAGAAAAGAATGGGCCTCCGTTGTAGATGGTGGTACTATTATCATAATTATAATAGACTAGCTTTTGCCGGCGATTCCGTCCGCGTGGAATTAAAAAAAACAAAAGTGAGTAGCCTATGTGTTCTTCCAGACTATCCTCTACATCTATACCAAGTTTCATCGAGATCTGTTCACCAGTTTAGGCTACAAACTCTAACAAACATTCATCCATCCATCTAAACATTCGCATTTATAATGTTAGTTTGATGTGCTAAAACATATACAGGTAGAAAGAAGTATGTGGATGTTATCGTAGGCAAAGTAAGCACACATAGACTGTACACTCCTTAGTTGTATTATTTGGGCCGTGACGAACATGCGTTGACAGTTAATAAACATACCGTAGGGTTGTACAACTGCAACGCACTTTAATTTTAACGACAAACGAAAAACAAATTTAAAATTTTCATTTTTTTATTAAAATTGTCGGTATTTTTTTCGATTTAGGGGATTGTGAGTTTTAATTAATTACACTTCCTGATAATTATTAATCTTTGACGCATTGCACAGATTAATAAAAGGACACGTGAGGTTAATGACCTTCTTTGTGTATTTTATGCTATTCTTTGTTATGTTTTGCATAACATGCACAAAGTAGATATGTTATTTAATTTACACGATAACATCGTGAGAAAATCACTCTTCCGTGTATGAATTCATTATATTTAAATAAATTACATGTTTTGATATTAGGTGGGAAAAATTACAATTTATTACCGTCACATGATAATTATGACCTTAAAAGGCAAAAGTGCAATGACCAATGTCTCTCAATTACCGTTATCAAGGTTGTTAAGGTTTCAATGAAAAATTCTTGCTCATAGCAAATGACACGTTAACAAATAAAAGTAGAGCATAGAAGTTACAGATCTAGAGACAAGTACCTAAATATTTCATTGCTATCTGTTCTTCAATGTCAGTACATTTCAGTACATACCAATCGAAAGACCTAAAAACATTTACCATCGGGTTAAGGTATAGGTTAACAAAGAAAATGGATTATACGAATATTAAAAAAAATACACAAATTGTACAAAGAAAGATATATCTTTGATCTTTATAGTTATAAAGCGAGCAACAAAAAATATGAAATAAACAATCTACTTTATGATTTCTCATGACTTGAACGGATATAATTAAAAGAATATTTTCATAAATAAACGGTCTTATCAAGGGAGAGGTCTTCATAAAACCGAGCAACATTGTAGACGCGCCGCCGTGAACATCTTGTAGACTGGAAGTGCGATTTAGATAGCAAAGTAGATAAACGTATTAAGACCTCATTGAAACGTAAAGAACTTAATATTGTGGATTTCAGATACAAAAAATACTAGTTAATGTCTGCGGTTTCGCATCCGTAAGGCTTATTTTAAAGGCAATTTGAAGAGACGAAAAAATTTTTTCTTGGATTATAGTTAACCGTCTTCCAATCATATCATAATAACAAGCGATATAAGGTTATAACGATAAGTATAACTTGTTTATGAGATTAATTTTTAAACCATTTTTGTTTCTAAACGCGATTTTATTTGTACTGCTTACTTTTGACGTAGAGTGTGTTTTTTGGTTCCACGGATAGTATTTTAAGATTAAAAAATACTTTTTGTCTTTTCCGTACTGTTTAAAAATTTGCACAGTTCATATGTGTCATTCATAGACATCGTTTCTCAAATGTGGCATAGGAAACTTTGGCGTTAGAACAATGAAATGAATTCTATTAAGTAAAAATGACAGCCCTACGTGTTTGATCGTTCACCTATGTAATCGGTCGTAAAGCAGCCCTATCATGCAGTCAGGTACAATTGCATACAAACTGTATGGCAGTATTGATGGATACACTAGAAAGAAAGCGTATGCACGAGTGTGCCCTTTCCCACATTTTTATACGTACCACTTATAGGAGCCACAGCCATATTATACTTTAATAAAATATAGTCTTCTTTAGCTCCTATGTTTTCCGCGAATTTGTACAGAACAACCTTACCAATAATACCGTTTCTCCTTGTAGTCACAATTCTTGTTCGCAATACCCAACATGACCGTCGCGTCGTCTAGACGAGTTAATACAACACTTTTATTACTGACTAGCTTTCGCCCGCGACTCCGTCCGCGTGGAATTAAAAAAAAAACAAAATTGAGTAGCCTATGTGTTCTTCCAGACTATCCTCAACGCCTATGTCGAATTTCATCTAGATCCGTTCAGTAGTTTAGGCTACAAACTCTAACATCCATCCATCCATCCATCCATCCATCTAAACTTTCGCATTTATAATATTAGTAAGATATATAATTACTGTCCGTTTATTAACATAACAAGTAGAATTCTTACTTAACTTCTATAAATATTTAAATAATGAGTTGGATCATAATTACAAAGTTTATATTGTTATTTGAATAGTTAAATAGCTAATACACTTAAAGTTAAATAATGTTCTGGGCTTCGTCTATTGAATCCTCAAAGAGTTCGAGCTGGGGGTACTCTCAAGTTGAAAAAGTATGAGCAAAAGGTTTATTGAAATCTGTATTTCTACGTCTACGGGAAAAAAATTATTATCTCTGAACTAGATTGACATTCAGAGCCTGCATAAAGTTTGTATTTTAATGTAGCGAACCCGGCCAGTGGGCACTCGACGTACTTCCGTCAGCGGCATATCCGGCGCGCCGCTCCAGCGCTGATAAACAAAGGGTCAAAGGGTTTCCGCCGCGATGCGTCTCGTTCTACCGTCATACTTTAAAATTAGAACTTCCTTTATTAATTCACTTGTTCAGTTGTTTAAATAGCGTTTTACACGTTTTATACGGTACTTGAACATAAATGTTCTTGCAAATAATAGGACAAAAAACCCACTATTATTACCTAGAAAGGAAGACAGGCATTTAGAAGTTTCCGCGACTTTTATGTGCAATATTATTTATTACGCCATAATTTTTTGCTAAAGTTTTTATTTGCAAGAAATGAAAGAGGAAAATAATAATTTTAAATAATATTTTATCTTTACAGTGTCAGGAATTTGTATAACCAGTTACGAATACATCTAGTTCCTTGAAATCTATGATTCAATAGATACTTAGGTACCTATTACTAAAGAATTAATGTGCCTTACAATTACTTTCTTCGAAATTTTACTATCTATGATAAGTTGCCAAGAAATTTTAACTTCATTAAACGTAAACAAAAAACCAAAAAAAAAATATGTTTGAGTGTAACTTGGTGGAGTAAATTTTCCCCGTTACATTATATTATTTCCTTATAATAAAAACATCCGCATTGTTTTAATAAAATAATTTGTTTGTTATTTCTGTATTGAATTGATTCTTACATTGTAAACATGTAAAAAACAAACTATATTTTAAGGCTACATGCAACGGACAAATTGCGTTTATCATGCGAATATAAACAAATGTACTCGAGTTCAACGATCTGCCCAACAATGCGTGGTAACTTTGTCCTTAATAAAAGACCTGCTTTTGTTTTAAAAACTAACGTTTAGCATGTTGCTTGTTAATAAATGTGGCGTTGGCCCGCTTTACCTAACTACAGTTTTAATTAAGAACTAGCTGTTCGCGTGCGGCTTCATCCGCGTGAAATTTTAAAAACTTTATTTTATTGTTTACATTTGTCAAATTATCAATTGCAAATGTCAAAATGACATGACATGATGACAAACCATGGCAATATTTTTTTTTATGTTGGCAGCAACTTATGATCTCTTTCCCACATTAGGGTTTTTATCCAAAATATTTACCCCGTAAGTTTAATGGCGTGAAAATATATAGCCTAAAGCGTGACGTAAGTGTAGGGCTTTTTATTAAAAAAAGAATTATTCAAAAATATGCTGTGATTGCTGACATCTTAGGCAACAAAGAAGTGTGTGTTTACGCTTTATTATATTAGTATAGACAAGTTCACAGTAAATTCGACTTCTTTAAAATTATATTATCTATTATACATTTAGAGTAAAATTTGATTATAACGTAAGTGAACAACATCTTGTCTGGAAGTGTGAACCATACAAATACAGTTAGTACGATAGATCGAATTTACCTCTGAAAATTGATAAGCTGCTACTACGAGTAAATTAATAATACCCAGAAAAAGATGGATGGATTGCGTGAAGAGGTGACAAAAATCTGTCGCGCCAACACTACGGGAGTAGGATAAGGACTGGGAGATGATGATCAAATTAATAATACACTGTAGGTGGGTGTAGTGGTATTATTTAAGACTTCTATCCAACAGAACAGAGGGATCATACAATTATAATAAGAATCTGAAGAGTTCTTTTTAAAAATTGCCTGACTAACATCCATTAGTTGTAAGCCTCTTATGCAAGTTAATGTGTGGTCAGAGATAAACGAAATACTTTGATACGCCGCTTTATTGTCCAAACTGTAGGGTTTAACCTTTTAACTGTCAAAGAATGAGATAATCACTGGCGTGTCCACGGGATCATCTGTCAACGCCGACATCAATGCTCAACCGAGACGCGCTTGAAAGATTACAAAGTCACCGCTTGTGTGACAAATGAGTATACCCTCATTGTCCAACGCTATAACTCAAGAAATCGAATCCAAAAATGCCTGGTGATTTAAAATGATAGTCAAAATTAAACAGTTTATTGACAATAAACAATATTTTCTCTTTAACTGTGGATTTCAAAATTGTGACTAGTATACGAACTACATTATCTCGGTATTTTATAGAGAAAGAGGGGGATGGCAATATCATTATAATGTAAGTTTTAAAAAAGTTGGTGGCGAGGACACTGAGATGACCATCGACAGCGATGAGCGTCTATAATACCAGAGGAACTGCAAATGCATTGCCGGCGTTTTGAGAAAGAGTTCGCTTCTTGAAGGATCCTAAGTCGTACTGGTTAATTAAATTCACTTTCTTATGTTATAGTAACTTATTATAAATCAATCTGCAAGTTGTTAATTACGCGACCATAATATTAAAAGCGCCGACTCTTGGAATAGGATCTAGTAGATTGTAATACGATATACTGGAAGCCCAACACGAGTTTCCTGCTTCGTTATCGATTCCTGTTGAAATCGCACGGCTTCGTACCTCGTTCCACCATTGAATACTTAACTACAGACCGAGAAACTTATCTGACCCGGTGAACGTAAGTAAAACTAGCAATAGCTCACTGGTGCTCTCCTGGCAATGTCAATAGTGTCACAAAATTCTTTTCTGACTGCATCGGTCTTGGAATGTCTTGTTTGGTGTGTTATTGAAAGTAATTTTGATGTCTACTGACATATTTTCTGACAGATTTAACTGCGATAGCAACGCCTCCACCGGGCCAGATAATTTTGTCGGACTACAAGCTAATCATTATGTAAGTGACGCGACAAATAAATGATTAAGTCATTGTTTATCTAGACCGATGCATCTCGGATTTATTCAAATCGCATACGACTGGTGAACTCGAATATAATAAAATTTTCCAGTCGATTCTGTTTCATGTATTCAAATTTATCGATTACATTACGAGCGAGGATAAAAGGGTAGTAACCTATTTTTGTTATTCTATACTACGACTGGTGAAAGAAGATCCGTTGTTAGCTGTTAACAATGAATTTTAATTTAGAACTGAACAAAAATAGGCATCTGATTTTTTTTAAGTTATGAAAATCACAAATAAATAACTATACAAACAAAGCCGGCCAATAACACTTGCGCCTAGGAATAGGTAGAGATTACACATTTGACATATTTATGAATGTCTTATCTTACCAATAATTGTAATCTACGAGTATTCGCATTTTACTTTCTTTTTGCTTTACCAGGTTTACCTGAGTATAACTGTTCGATAACTAAAATTTAAACAGGACCACTGTTTAAGTAGAACGATACTGGCTTGATATTTGGTCACACGTGTCCCAGATAAATTGACTTAGCACTAATGTTTTAACACTCGATTATATCAGAAACTGGTCGATTTTCTGTGTCACGGATAGCAAATGCAATTAGTTTTAGATACATTGTATGGTTATTATAGCACCAACATTTTCTTTTAATCATCAAATAGGTTTACTTAGTTGAAAAAACTGAATTCTATGTAAAGGTTTTTAAATACATTAATTTGTGAACTAAAAGTTAATGTTAATAAACCAAAGAGATTCAAAATATATAGAGTAAGCATAGTTGACACGCCACTTGATTTTTTTTTACATAATCTCACTAGCGCTACCTGGTGTCCGATAGTCAAAATCACAAACAAACAAATAATTCATACACTGAGAACCGTTTCGGCTAGTCAAATTTGACATTGAGATATTACCGTAAAAAGAAGTTACCGGTGAAAAAATGTTACTCTCTATGTCTAGTCTATATATTTCTCAAATGTCTTAAATTAAACTATAGGATCACTATTTGGAAGAAAACACAATACAAACGACAAGAAAGAATTGTTCTTGAAAGTCTTTGATGACATGTCAGACAAGCAGATATGACGAGATTTACATACATTTGAAATATAAGATTTCTTTAGACGTTTGTGGAAGAATCTGGAATGGAGCATTTACAAGTTCTGCTTCCAGAAAAAAGTAGTTGGATTAACACATTTTAGTACAGTAAACTACTAAAAATTGGACAGTTTTAGTATATGTTTCTTTTTCTATTTCTACCACTGATCGCTGTCTCTATAGTGATTGAGATAATGTATCTTTAAGATAAATCTATTATCTCTAGTCTTATCGCAGGCGACAAGGGAGTTTTTCTTTAAACTTCAACAAAAAAACAATGCTTATCTACGTACTTGTATTTTTAGCCTCTAGTCACAATGATTATTATTACATTAGTTTCCTATATAGTATATACTAAGAGTGGAAAATAACTGTTTTTTTTTTTAATTTAAAATTATCTCTTTTAACTTTGAAGGACACTCTGATACGCTTCGTTAACCTTTTGAGTGTAATTTTAAAGTATTGCACGAAAAATATGTAACTGGAGTAATTTTTCCTCGATGTTGCGTAACGTAATTTCTGAAACAGCTGATATCAATATCACCCTAAGATAATAGCTAACATTGTTTTTCTTAGAACTAAGAGGTGACGTAGACAGTCATTCAGTTTCATCATAATTTTGTAACATTCCCATCTTTCCAGAGTTCTAGGAGAACAAACTCAAATGGCCCCTGTATTAGTGAAATATTTCGAATGTCCGCTCTATAACTGACTTATGACTTTATTATATTTCTCCGTATGAACTATTTCAGTTCTATTAAAATCATAACTCTAGGCATACGTCCTCCTAGTATAAAAAGTGTACTCTACAGTACGTCTTATAAAAATTATTTGTCATAATTATGTTTTATTATTTTCAAAACGATTTCGCCAGCTGCGGCCTAATAAAACACGTTTCGGCACTTAATTTAAATAAAAACAAGTAGTGACATGTTTCTCTTGAATACATATTTGAATATTGTCCGATCAAAGGTAATATTAAAGCAATCGTATATCTTTAATATACAATTTTAAAATTAACAACACATCAAAGATTTTACGGTACAGGAAAACTGTCGCGAAAGTAAACAATCTAGTAAAATATAGTACTAAGTTTCAGGCTTTAGAGTTCCAAGTTACAAGCTACAGACTTTTTCTCGGCCGATAGTTTAGTAGGACTCCTAATATGAACATGTATGAAAGTGACATTAGACCGATTTTGTTCTACATGATAATATCTTCACACCCCGATCCGACTAAACGATCGGCCGATAAAATAGTTTTAGAATTGCTTTACAAAGTACGACTATAAAATGTTGCCTCTATAAAAACTATAAAAGCAACGTTCTAAAAACTTTGTACAAACCACCTGCTTAGGTGTTCTTCATCCAAAGTATCCGAGGCGCATTGAGGCACATGGCGTCCTAAATATAGTTAATCGTTTCCTGTTTAATCCTGGCTGTAAACACATACTTTCTTCAAGTTACTTTAATTGTACCACATCAGAGCGTCGCCTCGTGTCGATCTCTTTATTAATTTCTTATCGAATTTACAAAGTTACGTGTCCAAATACATTTGTTCATTTGTGAAGGAAAAGAAGAGGGAAAAATGGAAATTCTTAGAAATATAACATTGTTGTCTTAGAGACATGAACCACAAAATAACATATTTTGTGCTATTCTGTGAGATTGTAGTTATCAAATTAAAATTAGTTTCCATGCAGTCACTGATCATGGATGGCTTTTCACTTATTTTATGGTTTTTATTTAAAAGAAACTATGAGTTAGCTATTTCTAGGTTAATTAAATGGCGCAGTTGCGTCTTATCAGCCTAGATTCATATCAGCATGAATTGTATAGGCACTCAAAACCCTCATGAAGTGCACTTTAATAACGGAGTTTTCCACTACGCTGTTTCTTAGAAAGGTTGTGGAAATTTTAATGTTGTGAGGATTTTCACAGTCGACACACTTGTATAACATTATTTTCATTAGAATCGTTATCTTTGACAAAACAGAATGCAATATTAGCAAGTACAGTACAAATGTAATTCTAGAATTTTCCGAATAGTGGGATCATTTGTAATGCGACGACTAATCTCGTCTCAGTACTGCATGATGAACAACAGAGCCGAGTGCTGTTACCAGTGTCATTTTTAATCGCAAAAGGGACATGTGGTGTCATAACAGCTGCCAGACGCGACCGCCGGCGCCACAAAGTCGCTGAATTACTTTATCTGCACACGACATTATCATGCACGTCACTAGCGACATTCGATAAGCAGATAATCGATATCGATATTGATATCACAATGCCACGTGAAACACTTTAATGAAATATCTACGCAATTTTAGACCATATTTCCTAGGCAGAAATAATTATTATTGTTTAATAAACTAGTAGATAAGTTTAATCCATGCATAACATAACACTATAGTAAATTTTCCTTAGGTAATAAAAGCCAATTCAACTCCAAACCAGCACTGATTACAGAAAAATATTTTTTCTTTGCTACTTCTGTACTACATTTTCCTTCCTTTTCCCTAACCGATAATGTTTCTGACTAAGGGATGAATCGCATGTAACAAGAAGGACTTTAGTTATGAATGTGGACGGATACATCGGTAGAGGTAGACCTAGAAAGAGATGGATGGATTCCGTGAAAGGTGACATGATCAAGAAGGGAGTGATGACTGAGATGACGGATGACAGAGTTTTTTGGAGGACGAAAACCCGGTGCGCCGAATCTACGGGAGTAGGATAAGGAGGAGGAGATGATGGTAACGTTTCTGACTATTGTAGTCCAATAAATAAAACGGATAGGTTGACCCTGAACGTAAGTTTCTATCCCCAAAACGTTCTAAAAAACTTAATGTTATTTTATGACATGGAATATTAAAAGTGCGAAGTTAATCAAAGTAAATAGCTTTGGCTTAGGTAGTGTTAATGGAGTTTTGTTAATTAAATTCCTTGGTGTTGAATCACTGCTATTTTCTAAGAGCTAGTCGCAGTCAGGCGGTAAGACGTTAATGAACGTTCTCGCTGTTTACATCAACATTTAAAACTTGTCGCTGCGATATAAATAGCCATGACTAGTACAGCTTGCCAACATATTGTAAGCTCTATGATTAGTTGAAACCTTAGAGTTATTTTAACGAGGTGAAGGTCTTAATAAGGTGGCCAGAATAGACATACCTGAGGTCATGGGAACCCAGTTCTACCTTGCCTATAGTATTCCAGCTTATCAAGATCTCGGGGAAAATAATAAGTTCAAAATAGAAAAACATTCTTAAAATATAATTTAAAAGCAAACTATGGTACACTTCTATTATCCTGGTTTACTTAAAGATTAGCGGTAAAATACTAAACGACATTTAAATATGTAACAGCGTCTTAAACCACAGTTTAACACAAAAATCCGTAAAAATGTTGACTTTATTAGATTGCAAGAGACGCTTAAGAAGCGAAAGGTTTAAGATTCGTTTCAGCATTCCCTATGTTTACTAGTTTTTACCAGGGAAAACTTGGAAAACATTCCAAACTTCGTCGAGATTGGAATGGAAGAAGGGTGACATTATTCTAATCTACTATTTCAGTTGAACGACATCGCTAAAATGATGTTTTAGAACACAAACTGTCAAATAATCAGTACAAAAGATTCATTAAGTGGATGTAACCAGTGGGACATCGGCAATCGCCAAGAGTTGGACTGCACAAGATAAGATAAACTACAAGAATGGATTTACTGGCAATATAAATTGACTTATTGATACCATCAACAATTGATTTCTCAGAAACTTGAATTGTTTTTGTTACGTGTATTCAATTCAATGTAAACGTGCGATGTGACGTATGATAATTGAAGTATATCCAACGGCCAAGGAAATATCTATTTACGAGATATGATCATTAAGAACAATTTATTTCAATTAGCATTAGATCATTGAGCGTCAGTCGAGACTCATTGAGCTTTGTGGGGGGCAAGGGGGACTTGGGGAATCGAGAGAGGGAGGGGATAAGCTCGTATTCATAAGAATAGACAATATAGTCTCTAATACATCCGGAGACGTTACTCTTAACTATAAGGACGTTTATTCTTTCATTTTATTTATACTTTTGATTTATCTTACAATATCTGGCAGACAGTAAACATGAAATAATTAAAATCTATTGTAGGTAATCATAATAGCGTAATGTTGGTCCTAGAATTGCCGCAGTCGTAAGGGAAGCATGTTTTAATGTCCAGTTAAATTGACAAATGGATGCGTTATAAATTGCCAGTTGCAGTACTGTGGCAATGTTACATAATCTATGTTGCAGTGATCATGATTGTTAACTGTTGTAACGTAAATTTATTGCGAATCGTTGCATTTCTAAGTACAGCTCCAAAAGTAAGGCAACTACTGTAGCCAAATAAACTTCAATTACTTTTTTATAATTACATATGGATTTTTAAGTAGTTTCTATTTATAAGTTTGCAAATACGCCACTATAATAGTGAAGTGACAGCTGCAAAATCTGCAGCTGTAAATAAAGAAATTAGCATCGTAACCGTGCCTTATGAGTTTGATTTTCTCGTATAATTGCACCATTAATTTTAACATATTGTAAATATTATCCAGCTCTGCTTTCAAGGATTGAATACGATATGTATTTGTTTGAGGCATCTTAAACAAAGCCGTGGCTGAGTCAGCACTCGGCAGTGGCTACGTAAATATTTTTATTTCGGTCGCGTTCCGAGGTCTTTGTTTCGCGAACTCGCGATTTCAAAGCCGACTGTTTATGGTGAAGGGCCTCTTTGACGTACTCCATATGTTTCCATAATTATGTAAAGTATTTGTAAGTAACGACTTCGGCCCACTTCGGCTTCGCTCGAGTGTGTAGCATAGTCTGATTTCTTCTCCGTCATTCCACTTACCCTTATCGTTGATGACTATCAATAGAGACATTGTAAAAGTGACCGCACTGCTCGCGAGTGGATTTTTCAGTTGCGCGTAACTAGTGATTATAATAATTCTTCATATTATTGATAATTGGATATGGATAAAGTTTAGATTCCTTAAATGAAGTATCCATTAATGAGGGAATAATATTTTTACTAGCCTTCGGCCGCGACTCCGTCCGCGTGGAATTAAAAAGAACAAAAGTGAGTAGCCTATGTATTCTTCCAGGCTACCCTCTACATCTATACCAAATTTGATCGAAATCCGTTCAGCCGTTTAGGCTACAAACTCTAACAAACATCCATCCATCCATCTAAACTTTCGCATTTATAATATTAGTATGATAAGTTGTAAATTAGCAAGCGACTACCTGATTTCGTTAAACTTGCGAAGTAACCGCTGAGACATAGACTTCTAAAATAACTAAAAAATGTTTGCAGCTGATTTGCCTAACGTAATTGAATAACAACATTAGAAATCATTAATTCTGTCGACCCGGCTTGCGCTTTTTAAATTAGATAGTTCATGTTCAGTTTCTTATCGACAATAATCTATCAAATCCACTTGTAATTATAGTTTTATATATAACATGCTATTATTCACCGCTATACTTATATTTAAACTATAGTACATGTATGTACATTTTATAACAAAACAATTACTTTGTCGTAACACTTTTTTAATAATGACAATATCGATGGCTACCATTCAATTTATTTTATGACAATAATTACAATACAATGCATATGAATACATTATACACATATGCATATATATTTATTATGCATATATAGAACATCTATGACATATACCCTATAGGGTGAAATGAGCTTATTTTGTCTGAAATTAGGGCCCATCTGTGAATATTTGTGAAGAGAAAATAAATTTATATTTTAAGTAATATATGTTTGGTAACTTTGTGCAAAAAGTATAAATAAATAAATAAATAAATAAATAAATATATTATATATCAATATATTCTTTACATTTTCTTGATTACAGGGAAAATGTCCTCGACCTTGTATGGCAGAGACAATGAACTGCACGGAAGACAGCGAAGTACTTATCCTTTGAAAGATGTTATATGTTTATGGCAACTTGTTTTATTTATATGTATCGGAACGTTATTAATAAGTAATCCATTAAAATATCGCTT
>LD700012.1:392863-409188 GCA_003118335.3 Papilio memnon | reverse complement strand
AGTTTGCGGGCAACAGCTCATTATCAAATCAAATAAACAAATAAAAAGGTAGCTGTTTAAAATCGCATATTTTTTCGTTTTTCCACGAAAGAAAATATTTTTATTACATATATATATTTAAAGTATGCATTGCTTCAAGTTATTAAACCAACAGTATATTTTATGGATAGACAAAGATGGCGGCATTGCCAGAAACGTCATATTGTGGGCGGACCGTGGGTCGGATTTAGTATATTTGATAAAACAAGCCATTAACTACAAACATTTGATAAACTGTGCAGTATTTGTTGTTTTATGTTTACTATTAATAAATAGATAACTTGATTTATTAATTGAAAATAGTGATAACTTAAATGATTGTTTGTCTGTCAACAAAAAATATTTGTGTTTAAGAAATGGCGTAAAAATATTTTTAAATCAAATTAAACTTTCCGAATATCTCTACCAAAAAGTCAAGAATAAGAGCGGGCGCACACCGCACAACTGTTCTGCGATTGTCTATTTTTTCGCAGCCCATTCAACTGTTTAGTTGCACAACTAAATAACGAGTAGTGTGCGCACCTCCATATAAACTCATAGGAATCAAAGCGAGACTAAACAGTTGTGCAATAGTATAGTCAAAGGTGTGCGCGCGCTCTAACCACCTACTATTTATACCTTATTGGCTACAAGATAAATACCAAAAATGATTATTTGTAATATTATTTTCTAGTGATATGATGGTTACAAAATGTTCGTCAGTGCATGCTAAATCGGTGTCGAGTCTTGACAAAATAAGCCACTAAAGCCAAGAGCGTCTGATTTATTTCAGGGTGACAAATAAATAAAAACAGTTCCGGCGCCGGTGAGTGCCAGCAAGTATATCTGGCGGCTGGCCTCCATACAATCATTA
Source organism: Papilio memnon (assembly GCA_003118335.3). Lineage (NCBI taxonomy): Eukaryota > Metazoa > Arthropoda > Insecta > Lepidoptera > Papilionidae > Papilio > Papilio memnon. The sequence goes on along the minus strand of LD700012.1, from coordinate 408,296 downwards.
TAAATTTACTAGCGTTCACCCGCGACTACGTTCGCGTGAATTACATCTCAAAAATCTCAAAAGCAGCAAAAAGGCATAGAGTATCTAAGTTATTTGAAAGAAATGATACTCACATTTGTGTAGTTTACTATTTTACTACATAGGTACTTGTATTTTTTTAAGATTATGCAACAGTAAACAAAACAATTACGTTCATAGATGAAGTCATAGCAATACACGAGAATATCAAATTATACCTATAGTTAGTGGGAGGCGGCCCACGTGACAATCTAGTCACTGATGTAAAGGTATCAATACACTGATCGTTACCCTATTGCTATTTTTATAAACACGCAAGACCAAAGTTTTAGAACATACCGAAGTAAAATCGGATTTATCAATACTTTCTGTACTACTGGTTAGCGGCTTCCAGGCGGTCCTGGTGCCCTTGCTATCCGTCACAACCGTATGATCCTGATTGCAAGCGCACCTTTCAATGGATGAAGTACTTCTAGGGGCGACAAGCTAACCTGCATATGGGCGTCCAATATTAAGCCGGCTCTGACAGACGCGCTTTAGATGTTACCTGGACAGCTGTTATACGAATATTCGCATTTATGCAACCACGTTGCCGTATAATTTTATTTATGTAGTTTTCTTGTTTCGAAAATATCGAGGTTTCACTCAGGGTTGCACCTAAGAACAAACTTTAAAACTTCCCGCTGTTATAAAAACAATGGTGTATGAGAGGAAATGAGACGTAAGTGGGCAGGTGCATCGCATTCCACAGAAGTCGTATGTCAATATGGATGCTTAGTATTCGATAATTGCGTTTCCACTCCTGAATACTGTACAAAAACATTGTCTCTGTCTTTTTAAGGTGAATGAGAGGGACAAATAGACACTTAGTGTTATATTTTAATAACCTAAAAAGTCTGAATGTTTCGAATAACAATGCTAATACGGTATTCTTTTGTTTTTGAGAGAATTATCACATCTGAGAAGATAATTTTAATCGTAAAACTATTCCAATTATAGCTGTAGATATTAAATTAAAAAAGATATTGATGCCATATATTAAAAAATAATTCAATACAGTAAAGCCGAGATAGTTTTTTTGTAAACAATAACATTTAACAAACTACACGCAAAAACGGCAAAAGCGTTTGAAATACTGCCAATAATTTTTGTTTTGTGCAATTTTCGTCAAAATCCCGTATTCGGATGACTGAATTTTGTGAAAGTGGCTCATTTTTAGCGTAAACCTTGGGGGATGGCAGCTGGGGGGCACGTGGAACAACAGCTGCGGCAACACCCGCACGAGCAAGCTGTGCCCAGCACCTGCCGCCAACACAAATGTATTTTTTTTTAATATTCAAACCAAGACATTAGATGAACAGCTGTTCGATTGAAATCCAAACTTCAATCAAGGTAAAAAAAATTACTTGCTGGGATTTTTTTTTGCTTTAAACCTTTAACAATGTTATAGTTTTACGTTTTTAATTCTTTAAAAGTTAGTTATTATTAAAACTGCATTTTTTTTATATTCAATTACATTATTAAAGTGTTTGTTGATAATTCGCAAAGAATAAATTCATGGATAATTTGTTTAATTGGTTTTTATTTAAATTAGAGACAGCGATATTTTATTATTTCTTTATGATTGAATGAAGCATTTTAGAAAAATGTACCGTTAAATTATCTTATCTATCCCCATTATCTATATGTGGTTAGATATAGACAAAAACATATTGACCTGAGCCACTAAAGGGCGAGATTAATACAAAACAGTATACCGATAACTGACGACCATATTATATGAGGTTATTATTCTTATTTTTTTTATAGGGACTTTGGTTCCTTAGAAAGTTGTCCAAAATAGCAATTTTGATAGGTGTTAAGAAATTCATAAGATAATGCTATATCTACGATATGGGTGATATGTTTATCATTGCCGTTTATAAACTTTAATTTAAAGGTAAAACACAAACATTTCTGAGTTAAAAGAAATCTATTTAATTGATAGTTGCATGAATAACCCGCCTAATGATCGCTTGTTACATTTTACGTAATGATTTATCACACAACACCGTAGGATGAACGTTTGCGATGCATCGCCAGTGTCGTTTGATTGTGTTTGTGCGCGACACTCCACTATTCAGGTAATTTACCTGCACAATTGCGATATTGCGCCTCATAGATTAAAAAAAACAATTAAACGTCAAATCATTGTCAAAAATATTTATTTTTATTTTTAAAAATGTAAATCTTTAGTAACAAAATGTTAAATATTTATTTTTTGGTTTTCAGAAACAAAAAACACTATGCAAAAATAGTTACGTAATTGAATATCGGATTATTTACCATGGAAGACGAATCAACATCAGAAGAGTCAAGTCAAGGCAATGAACAGGCTATCGCAGGACCATCTAAAGGTAGGTTTATCTACAACTTTTATTTCTCAGTTTTTTGCTGTTATTTTTTTTTACAAAAATTTTCTCCGTTCTGTTTAGAATTCCGTAATTATAAATTGCTTTAAATGTAATAGGGTTTATTAAAGAGTTTTTACTAGTAGAGTACTAAAAAGGCACATTAGAATTTTTAGAATTTCGAAATTGGTCGTCTGTTTTGTACTATATTACACATAAGTGCTCAAAGTACAATATACATTGACACTAAGTGTGAAAGCTCAAATTGATCTACTAAAGAACATTCTTAGACAGCATAGTTTTATTTTATTTAGGTCTGTATTTTTTTTAATAATTGTAATGTTACGATATTGTTGACACGTTTCAAACCCCAAACTAGAATATCAAAGAACATAAACACCTTTGTGTAATTAATTAATTGTAACACATGAGTTGTTTGTATCGAAGTTCGTGTTATGTCGGTCGACCAGTCTGCCAACAGCAACAGCAACACACGCGCTCAGCGTGGCCGCGCAACGAATGGGAGGCGCGAACGCGAACAGGCGAACAGTTTCTGAACGTCAGCGCATGACGCATGTCTTATCGGTGACCACGGAGCGCCACCGTCTCGTTCCCTTCGACAGTTGCGAGTTTCGCGCTCATGGAAGAAGAGTTGTGTTTGTTTGATTATCGGTTTTAGTAATAATAGTGAAAGTGAGCACATTATAACTGTTATATTTAATCAATTTATGTGGTTATAATTTTGACTTTGTGTATATAAACAAGGATTGCAAATGGACACGATAAGAGGTAAAGGTTTTTTTCTTACATAACTTCTCCAATTTGCTGACATATGTTGGTAAATCGGAACGCAGCATACGTCATTTTATCGTTTTTAAATTTATTGACGTAGACATACAAAAAGTCGTTGTTTTAGTTTTTTTTCTTCTATGAGTATAGAACAATACTAAATCAAATCGTTTTAAATTATTGTGAAAAATGTTTTTACAATATGGGTAATATCGTGGCTATTCCAATTTGACAGTAGGTAACAAATGTATCTCATTTCAAAACAATTCAAGTAATATCAGTGCACGTTCGAGTTACTTCATTTAACTTAAGTATGTATTTAATATCTTTTTAAAATATACACTACAATATCAATTGAAAATCAATAAGTTTTCTACGATCATAGTCACCAGGGTAAAATACCATGCAGAAATGTATGTGCTTGTAGGTAGAATAAGGAAAATGATTCTTAATGTTGATAAAATGGGTTTAAATACAAATTAACACCCTATTTTAAATCAATTTTTAACATAATTTATTGGTAATAAGTGATAAACAACATTATATTCTTAGGTTAGAAACAATGACTTTTATTATTTCTAACCTAAGAACTTGGGATTATTTTCCTTATTTTAAAAACCTACATATACTAAACATTGGCAGCAGTTCAATCAAATATATTGATGTTTTCCTTAAATGCCTTGTTTTTATTAAAATTTCCAAGGAGTTGACATCATCAGGATAAAAATATCACAATGAGTTGACTGTAAAGTGTGTTCTATGAAAATACAAAGAGCTGATAGCCATATATCTTTTAATTACTTAAGATATGATATCGGTGTGGCTTTACAAAGAAATACTGTATATTTACAACAGTCATTGTACATAAGGAAAGACTTTTAAGGTAATATCAGGCACTGGCCTTGTGTTTAGTTTTACCCAATGGTGCCTCTTGAATTAGTGGCATGACCTCACAATAGTTCTATGTTTAAGGTCATTTACTCTGGCTACATCCAAAAACAATTATAAAAGCTACTGAAAGTATAACAAAAGCACTGAATTAAATCAATATCCATTTAAACTCTAGTCAAAGTGTGACTATGTTAGTTAGTTTTAGCCTGTTTTATTTTTTTATTATTAAATTTGCCAGCAAAGTAATCTGATTTATCATGATTTATGTTATTTAACTAATTTTCCTCTTGCTATGCTTGCTACTATGAGACTGCTAGCGCCATCTGTTTTGTTAACATCAAACCAATCATTAACAATGTTTGCAGTCAACTTTGTTACAGCTATCCTTTTGTTTTCCTCAATCTTATTCACATTCATTGTTCTATAACAATATTAATGTAATTACTATTTTATATTACTGTGTTGAAAGTCATAGAAATACTGAAAAGTCCATTCTTGTAGCGTTCGTTCACAGTCTATAACATTGTTGTGTAGATGTAGGAAAACTTGCACTGTGGAATGCTGTTATCCCGCGGGTATCGTGGGAGTATTATTTAGAATCGCGTTGTCGGCGCTTGCGGCATGTTATATTAGCGGCCCCTTCCCATTCGCTAGATTGTACCAATCAAGACGTTTACTTTTTATCTCACAGTCATCCAATTTATATAGACATTGATATTTATTGCATTTTTTAAAATTTCTATAATGTAAATGATTCATTCATTCATTAAAAGTTCTATGAATCAATTACACAAACTATATTTTTGTTGACGCAAAGGTGGGCGTTTCAGTGGCTATAAAATATGTACCCCATCTGGCGGATGTACGCTTCCTCTGATATCGTTTCCGGGCGACTCGACTATAGGCAAGTTTATTTTTTCAAAGCATTTATGAAGAAGGAAGTCGATGTTTGTATAGACAACGCACGCAGCATAAAAGTCATTCATGACTTCCCATTGAGAAAGCTGCTTTGTGAAGGACGTGATTTTCATAGCCTGTATTCGTTACGTATCTGCATTAAATTATTACGAATTTGTTATCATTATTTTCAATAGTAATTTTGGAAATTAGGAAAGAACTAGAACGCGTAATGTGTAAATAATCTAAAAGTACTAAAGTAATCATAATGTGTAATACTTTTATAAAAGTCTTATGGCGATATCTGGCAACCCTAGATATTATATGAGAATGTCTGAAGCTATAGAAGTGGAGTACACTGCGTTGCGTAGGCGATGCAGGCGAGACATAGGAATTCGAAAGCCGAGCGGCGACGGCGACGGCGACCACCCATAGGCATGAGAACACGGCCCCGGCCCCTTCCCCACGCTGCCTCCCCCTCCCCGCGCCGCTCGCCCCGCCGCCCGCCGCTCTCAGCTCTCAGCCACAATGCTGAATTTCATTTGCTCTTTGCGCCGACGTGGACCTTGGATGCTATTGCTTTTGTCTTGCTCTTATTGCACTCTTCACAATTTTTTTGTATCTGAAACAAATAAAATCTACTTTCCATACATCCTTTTCCATAAATTATCTGAAAATGATGTACCTCTATTTTAATAAATTAATTTTAACACATAATATTTCTATGTCTAATGTTAAAAGTTTTGACAAGGTCTAACATTGTTCAAGCTCACACGGTACTAAGTACCGTCCGCATTCCATTCCGTCACTTTTTTATTCGGTACTGTTTAGAGCCGGCCAGCAGTACCGCCACATTCCAAAGGCCCTTTTTTACGCTGTGTGGTCGCGGTTTCCGCTGGTAGCGGCAACGCCGCGTCTCAAATATGAATGAAATCCGGTCGGCGGCGGGCGGAACGGCAACGTCGCTCCAGACGCCTGCCCGATTGAGAACTACATCTCTCCCGCATCGCTCCTTTGCGCTCCTCGCTTGTTTATCGTATACCCTATACATGAATAGGCCTGTGTCTGTGAGCGCATCGCATACCGCGTACATCATATTTTATTTATCATCTGTCAACCGCACGTGATGTCGCATGGCTAAAAGATGGCGGTGCCGGTACACTTAAAAGATATGCCACGTTAATACTTCAATAATAAACACCAAGACGTTTCTAATCCTAAGTACGATATAGCAATGACCATTAATAAAATTTGTCCTTTGAGTGGCCATGAAAACAACCGCTAGCCGACCCCACCCGGCCCCTCACAGCTGTGTCGTGCACCCCACAAAGATTCGAACCCTCCTAAATTTACGCATGCGCCGTGTGGATGTCATCGTAGTACGAAAACTGCCGTCCGTAGTATAGTAGTCAGCTATGCTCCGGTATAAACGAGCGACAATATTTAGTTTTAGAAGTTTCAATTAAAGTATTTTTAAATAATTGTTAGGATCGCGGAGATGTGTGTTAGTGTTACATAATATAACGGCGTTTGCTACTCAATATGCCCATACTAGTAGACTGCAGTCGAAGAAATGGTAAATATCGATCGTGCCTACATACGTGGCAGCCATTTCTGTTTGTTTTGTTCGTGTTACACTTATTGATTTAAAAAATACACCAAAGGAACGGAATCTATTTCATTTCCATGTAATTACAATTATATGTTTGGAATAAGCATGGCAAAGTTTATAAAAAATAAGCATTTCAGTGATGATTAGCGGTTTATTATTGAAGTGGTGTTTCTTTCATGGTTCATGGAGATTAGTTCAATAAAATATGTGGTTTTAGTGTACCATAAGTTGATAAAATATAAAAAAAATTGATCGCTTTAGTTGAGTGCATGCGTACTGAGTGCACGCAGAGCAGGGTAGGGACGCGGCGGGCGGGGGACGGGAGCTGCGGGAATGGAATGTATGACGCAGTCGCGCCGGCCATGCTCGCCAACTGGTTGTTATGTGAAACTGTTTGAAAGCACACTTGTTCATCCCATAAACCGTACACGCACACTGGCTCGCCTTTCCAACAGAGCAGAAAGATAATTTCCCAAAAATCTATATTAAACGTTATGTATAACAGAAAATTATAGTTTAACGCTCCTATAAAATATAATTTCTTTAATATCAATTTATAATAGTCTATCTTTTGAAACCATCATCAAAGTTCGATTATCCAAAATAAGAATTCCAATATATTTATTGATAAGAAGCTGTTTGCATGAAATTATATATATATGTAGTGTAAAATATTGTAGTGGGTTTTCACGGTTGGGATACTTGTATAAAAACATTATATATTAGTATTATCCCTCTCGTACTCTTCGGAAAAACAGACAAAAATATGGCTTAACTCACATATGTGTTACCAAGTCCAAGTCACGATTTTAAAATGTTTCGCGTGTATTTGCAGAATCTTTATAATTTATTTGGATGTTTTTATTAATTTTGAACCATTATCAAATGTACTGAGTATATTGTTTTGTGTTGTCATTTTCCAAGAATATGTTTGATAATATTGCGACACTTCTCCGTATTTAGTTGACTTATTGATAAGTTAATCTATACGCACGTATAAGATGAACCTTCTCTAACAGATCCATTAGTCTGTAGGTCGATTTTACACGTGTTGCTTTATAAAAATACATTTAATTTTTCGTGTTCATTTACCATTATAATTTTTCTAAAGATTCCAAAAATTGTATCCTGGCTCTATTTATTCTGGAAAATCAGTCGTGTTATATGCTTGACAAATGATAACTCCTCTTTCGTGTGTTCTCCTAAGATATGTTCCATGTTAACAAGATGATACGTATTCATGCCCTACTTTTTATGGTACGTGAAAAGTTCCTTACAATAGAAATAACGAAGGCCTTCTCTTCTTTTCAGTGGCAACCAACAATTCAACGTCACCGCTTACCAGTCAAATGGTGACACAGCTGTTTCGAAGCGCACCGCGAGAAGCGAAATTACGACCGCTCGTGGATCCCCTTGTGCTCCCAAATCCCGGCTGCGACGTGAACAATGGCTCGGCCTCATCCTCCCCGTCCGCCACCTCGCCCACTGGCTCCTCGGACAAAACTGATAACCACGACACCTTCGGCTTCTACACCGAAGCCCCCGACATGCGGCGCGAAGAGGAGCGGCTCAAGACCTTCGACAAGTGGCCCGTTGACTTCCTGTCGCCAGAGCAACTCGCACGCAATGGCTTCTACTATCTCGGCCGCGGCGACGAGGTTCGCTGCGCCTTTTGTAAAGTCGAAATCATGCGCTGGGTGGAGGGCGACGACCCCGCGAAGGACCACCAGCGATGGGCCCCGCAGTGCCCCTTCCTGAGGCGGCACGCGACCGCCGGCAACGTGCCGCTCGACAGCCCGAGCGCCGCCGGCCGCGACGAGTGCGGCGTGCGCGCCCCGCCCAGCGCCACGCCCGTGCGCATGCCCGGCCCCGTGCACCCGCGCTATGCATCCGAGGCGGCGCGGTTGCGCACCTTCAAAGACTGGCCGCGGTGCATGCGCCAGAAACCCGAGGAGCTCGCAGAGGCCGGCTTCTTCTACACCGGCCACGGGGACAAAACGAAATGCTTCTACTGCGACGGCGGCCTCAAAGACTGGGAGAACGACGACGTCCCGTGGGAGCAGCACGCGCGCTGGTTCGACCGCTGCGCGTACGTGCAGCTAGTGAAGGGCCGCGACTACGTACAAAAAGTGATGTCGGAGGCGTGTGCCATCTCCGCACCCAAGGAACAGAAGGAGTCGACCCTCGCGGCGTCGAACGACCCCGCAAACAGTAGAAGTGAAAGAGAGGAGAGTGCGGTGGAGGACTCGAAGTTGTGCAAGATATGCTACGCGGAGGAGCGCAACGTGTGCTTCGTGCCGTGCGGGCACGTGGTGGCGTGCGCCAAGTGCGCGCTGTCGACGGACAAGTGCCCCATGTGCCGGCGGACGTTCACGAACGCGGTGCGGCTGTACTTCTCGTGAGGCGCGCGCGCGCTCGGTGCTAGTGGGGCGGGCCGGACGGGCAGCGGCGTGCTGGAACCACGCCCGCCGACAAACTGCTACTTCTGTGATTTAACATATGTCATAATATTTTAAACCGCAGTCAGTCAACTCCCAAACTGCATATGGCCGCGAGTTTGACGAGCAGGAGTTCATTGTACATGTTGATATCATTTTAAATTATTTATTTGTTTAAAAGTATAATGACAAATGTAAATAATGTATTGTAAATAAATTAGCTTATCATTATGTCCCACCGACAGAAATGATGGTGTACATTTTGAACTAAATTTATTGCAAGAAATAAATTGACATGTAAGATATCTGAAGCTTAATTATCCATTTTAGTATTTTTAAACTTAACAAAGACAAGGGTTTGTTTTGAAGTGGTTTTTTATAGAGTCATTTAGTGAGCCGCTAATGTAGGTAGTTTCGCCATTTTATTCATCAATCAAACATCTGATATAAAGCACATATTCCTATGCTTGATATGAAATTACCATGTTGTGGTACATCATGAATAAATAGGTTTAATGAGATCTTTTTTCAGAAGGCAAAAGACAAGTATTAAAAGCGTGAAACACCTTTAACCGACGCAATAATTGAATTTGTAACTTGTAGCTCACATTTGCAATGAAATCTAAACAGACTAGTTATTTCTTTTTGTTATGTTCTGTTTACATTTTATAGCACATACTCTGTAAATCCTATATTTACCTTCGCCCTGACCTGCTGAAAATTTCTTTCCATTTAAACTTTTCCTATTATTTCTTAAGTGTATAATTTGTATATTTTTATTTATAAGTACTTTGTTTCTTGCAATAAAATAAAATGTAAACATTTGTCACATATTGTAAATTACAAAGAAATTATCGTAATTAGTATTAAAAAAATACAAAATGTGTAATAAAAAAAATATCAAACAGTAATACCTATTCAAAATTACAGTAAAATGCCAATTTTAATTGTTCCTGTAAATATTTTATTTTGACAATAAAGGCAAATAAATTAAAAATGTAAGCCCAAAATATACTAGGCATTATGATAAGCAGATTATTGGAATTAACATTTCGAGTAAATTCTAGTTCTTTTGTGGAAAACGGAATTCATTGTCTTTTTTTAATAAGTAATCACAAACCAAAGTTTCAACGTCGTGTGAATGTGTTGGTTAATTTTGCATTTAATTTAAATTATAACAAAATATGTGATAACTTGAAGTATAACATTACTTACACATGTCTAATCTATAAAATCATGGAGCATGTCATATCATTTCTGAAGTAGTTATGTATCCAGTGTTATGTAATACCTTTCTAAAAAACAATTTTTGTAGTTCACGAAGAAATTGTTACATTTCAATATAGAAGGGTAATACATAATTCGACTAAATTATAATGTTTTAGACATACAATTAATTATAGCTGTGCAAATTAATGATTAAGAGAATTTATAAAAGTCACATTCAATTTGTTTTCATAATAGGTAATTATTATTTGATCCTGTTGATGTTTTAATAAAGAAAATGTTAATTAATCTTTGTTTTACTGGTTTCCTATTAAATAGCTAACACTGTCAAGAGGCGGGATTGTTTGTCGTTAATTAAAGTAACAAATTGCTGAAAATAGTACAGTTTGATTACACCTGCTACTGCTACTCACTTTTATTTTGTTAAAAGCTAGTACGTTAAAAAAGCGTTCAAATATTTGCATTTAAGTGCTAAAATACACGAACGACTTTTTAACGTCAGAATATTTATATGAAACGACGAGACGTCCGTGTATAGCCATATATATTTACATCCGTTAACACTGTCAGTCTTTCGAGAGACGTCCGTGTTTTAGCACCAAAATGTTAGTACGAGGGAAAGCGTTAAAAAAGAGCATACGCTAAAAATTAATAGGCCCAATCGAATATGTGCTAAAGAATAATTTCAAGATATTTGTAATTTGAGATCGTTTGTTGTCGTTTATGAAAGACATAAAAAAATGAAGAGCCTGTCTAATGCATTGAACGTATGTTATTACTGTTAAAAAAATAAAGAAAAGCTCACTATATGCTTCTGTACGTGTTTTGGAAATTAACACAGTTAAGGTTAAATAAATGATAGACGGGTATGAATAGTTTATTTTTGTTGTGCAAGTATTAACGAAATGAGCGATTGTATATATTGACTGTTGCTCTGTTGCAGCTGTTTCTTCAGCATGTCGATCTCCTTCATCATCTCCTCGTCTGACGTCATATTCTCCTGAATCCGTTTACATTTGCGTAAAAACTCCAATATTATCTCCTGTCCTTCGGAAGTTTCGTGAGATTTCACCGACGACTCGATCTCGAATAGATTCGTCTCCAGTTGAGCTTGTTTCTCCTCAGCGTACTAAAAGAAAACATAGATTTTAAAAAAGTATTTCATTTACATAGAATGTGGTTTAGATTTCTTCTACCTATATATATAGCTTAGTGAAAGGTGTGCCCGCTCTAACTGGACGTTACTATTAAAGAAAACATCGCCATACAACATATCTGGGAAGAATTTCATATAAGAAGTCAACCCGTAATGGACCAGCGACATAAGGTAAACTTAGAGGACCTGTACGATGGAGTCAGGTAGATCAGCTAGTTTAGCGACGTGGAGCCCTAGCGAGTGTGGCGCAGGGCCAGGCCGGATGCGGTGCAGCAGCAGCAGCTGGCCGTCCACCACGGAGGCCTGCACGTGCCAGTTCTCCACCACGCCGGGGTGCAGCGCCGCGAGACGCGTCAGCTCGTGGTAGTGCGTCGCGAATAGACAGAAACATTCACATTCCGTTGCTAATTTCCTAAAAAATATCAAATATACTTACTAATTTATAAATGCAAAAGTTTAGATGTATGGAGATTAGTGTTTGTAGCCTAAACTGCTGAATCTCGATGAAATTTGGCATAGATGTAGAGCAGAGGTTCCCAACCTCGTGCCCGCGGGGATGTGCTCGCCGCTATTGGACACAAACTGTTTTTTTCTTAAACATTAAATGTGAATTATTTTTTTTAATTAACTATGAGGCACTGGCCAATAATATGCAGTGCCAAAAATCACATTGACATATTGATTTTTTTTTATAAAATGTTTTCTTTTCATTTGTGTTTTTTGTTTACATTTTCTAAAGCATTTCTCTGGGTAAAATAATAAATTATGAATATAAGAAAATAAATGATAGGAAAATGAGAAGTTACGGAAGGAGTTGGTCAATTAAAATAGGTGGTTCCCGCCACTCGACCGATATTTTAGAATGTGCTATAAAGGACTAAAAGGTTGGGAACCCCTGTTGTAGAGGATAGTCTGGAAGAATAAATAGGCTACTCCCTTTTTTATTTTTTTTAAATTTAAATTTTGATAGCAAACAAAGATGAAATACTCCAGGATATGTAAATGTATGAATGTTGTACATACTCAGCGATGGCCCAGGCGATGCCGCAGCCCTCGTAGGTGGAGGTGCCGCGCCCCAGCTCGTCTACCAGCACCAGGCTGTCCCGGGTCGCCGCCTCAAACATATCAATACAAACTCACACATACATTTATTATAAACATTTTTATTGTTAAATTCTTAGGCATTTTTTTTAAAAAGTCCCGCTCTGAAAGTCAAAGGCGACCTCTAGTAGGCAATTAATATTACATTGAACGGTATTGAAGTCAATACCAGCTATTCAACTTTAAATATTCCTTCATCATTTAATATGCACGTACTTAGCGAGTAACGAGTAACATAGGCTACATTTTTTTAATTCACGCGGAGGATGTCTCAAGCAATAGCTAGTTATAACCAGGCAAGGGCTTGACCACGATCCCACCTAACCTTGCCGTCATATACAGGGTGATTCTTAGCGGACGTATCAACCGCTTTGTGGAGTTAGAGTACCGATTTCCTATAGTTTTAGTAATTTAATTTTTGTTTTTGATAACTTTAAAACTATAGAATATCGTTCAACATACTTTGAGTTTAAACGATAGTCATTGAGGTCCCTTAATTCCACAAAGCCGTTGTTCAGTACTACACCTCAGCGGGGAGGTCGCACGAAGAGGACCGGACGTCACCCGCGCCCGCACGACGCGCCGCATGCTAGTTGCGCTCTAAACTGCCACGCGGCATATTACTAATTGCTTATTCAACCTTCTATCATTGGACTGCAAGGCATTCATTTATTGGTCATCAAACCAGCCAAAGTATACAGTACATCCTGAACAACCGTTGATCCGTTCGTTAAGAATCACCCTGTGTATGTGTACAGTATGTCATACTCTGAGTATAGCAGCGATGTCGATCATCTCCAGCATGAAGGTGCTGTGCGCGCGCAGCTCGCAGTCCGCGGCGGCGATGCGCGCGCGCAGCGAGCGCAGACGCGGCAGGCGCGCGGCGGCGGCGGGCACGGCGCAGCCCGCGTGCGCCAGCAGCGCCGCCGCGCCGCACGACCGCATCCACGTCGACTTGCCGCCCATGTTCGCGCCTGTCACTATCTGCATCACCGATTTACCTGAAAACATATCACACTGTTACTCGCCATTTAGTCCAGGTCAAATAAAAAATAGGACCCACCTGAAAGCCACCTTTCGGATCAAAAAAATATTTTTCAAAATCGGTTCACCAGGGACGGAGTTATCCCCTATCACACATAAAAAAACATAGGTGAATTGAGTACGAAGTTTTGGGAAGTGGGAAGATAACGTAGCTTTTTAATGGTGAAAGAATTCTTTAAATCGGCGACGTAGTTTTTGAGTTATTTCTATACATACAAATATTATTAAGAGGAAAGAGTTGTATTTTTTATTTTTGTATATTTGTAACTCTAAAACTACTGCACCGATTTCAAACTGAGTAACATAGTAGATAATATTTACGTTACGTTTTTCATTTTTTTAAAGGGGACTGAGAAGCTGTTCTTTGAGACACAAAGTAGATATAGTTGTGTAGCCCTTGTTGAATTCAATCACTATACTGGAATAAAATCTACACAAATAACCTGAGGTATTAAGAAAATCTTCCATACAAATGTATTACACACCTCGTTTAAGGTGCACATCATTGGGTATATACGAGATGCCCTCCTGCAATTCCAGACATGGATGTCGAAGGTCTTGCATCATCAGCTCGTCCGCAGTCTCGGTGAGCTCCGGGCGGCAGTACGGCAGCGGCGCGGAGCAGGATGCCACCGCGAATGACACCAACACGTCCACACGTGACACCATGTGGGATAGATTGAACAGGCATTCCGAGTATCCGGCTGGAAATTATTTATATCCATTTTAAACTATGTCATACTAATACTAATTTTATAAATGCGAAAGTTTAGATGGATGGATGTTTGTAAACGGCTGAACGAATTTCGATGAAATTTGATATAGATGTAGAGGATAGCCTGGAAGAACAAATTGTCTACTTACTTTTGTATTTATTTTAATTCCACGCGGACGGAGTCGCAGGCGAAAGCTATTAGTTAATAAAATCCGAGTGTCTGTACACAGTATTCTTAAGGAGTTAAAGGGCCTGTCCCACCACTGGCTGATAGAGGCTCAGATAGCTTCAAAATGACGTCACTGTCAGGTAAGAGAACACACCCATATTTTCATCACATATTTTACACGTTGGATTGTTATCAGGCAATTTACAATTTGATGGGACAGGCCCTTAGTTTCGTTAAAAAAAATCGTAAAATTCTGATTTCCGACTAAAATTTGCCAGTACATCGAAAATAATGTATTTAAAGTGGTCACTATTTTTCTTGAACAAGCCAATTAGTCTTTCGTAATCCCGGTTTTTGGAATAAGTCGCACGAGAACAGAAAAATATTGAAAAATTACTTAAAATAAAATTTCTTTCTTTAAATTTGACGATTTTTTTTCTGTAATTTTTTTTTTACACCAATTCTTTTCCTACTAGTTTTTTTTTCAAAATTGCGCTTATGCCTGTAGAATAAAACAAAAATATTTTCCGCCTTTCGTTTGTCTTTCGTGTAAAAAGTATTTGACATAGTCGAAGGCTACTTTTTTTTATTTCAAAGCAAGATAACAGTAAAAACTTATTTCTGAACTAACTTGCGATATTAACAATTTCAGCGACAACTTTGTCTTGCTCCTTTTCGTACGTCTGCTTGGTGTCGAGGTACTCCTGGCTGATGGTCTGCAGCGCGCTGCTGGTGAACCGCACCCCGCCCTTCACCGCGTCTATTATACTGAACTTCTTACTGCCTCGGATCGCGTGCTCGTCTTTATTTGTTATCCTGATAATTAATTAATAATTAATATTATTTATTATTATATATTTTTTTATTAAATAATGGTGAAGTTTTTATTTTGTTTTGTGAATTCTGTATTAATGTTTGTCGCAGAAAGGGAAGTCATTGGCTCCTTTAATACAGGGAATCAACCTAGTAAAGGAGCCAAGGATATA
>LD700012.1:372760-383766 GCA_003118335.3 Papilio memnon | reverse complement strand
GTGGTATTGCACCGGGCGAGCCGACCCATTCGTGCGAAGATGTTAAAGCGGGCTCTACCACTGTTAAAATTTACTTTTCAAGTCTTATAAAATGAGAGCAAACTAATCTATTTGCTGTTTGATGTTGTCTCACGTCAGATGTCTTTAAAGAGAAATGCTATAGTAAAAACTTACTATAAGTACTGTTCAATTAAACATTACTTGTTACTTAATTATAAAATAAGCATCATAATTATTAAATCACTTTATTGTATTAGCAATCATTTGCGCGTAACAATACATTTGTTATTCACAAACATAGTGTAATAAACAGATAACGGAGAGGAAAATGATTTGCAATAAGAAACAAGTATTGTTCTAATACGCATACAAAAATTGGTGTATTAATAATATACAATTGTTATTACAAAGCGATGATAAATCTCGCACGGCGATTTTCTTGCAGTGATAAATGCGGTGTGGATTTGTGTACTAGTGATTTTTTTAGGATTGATTGACAAATTGAGTGAAATCATTGATTTTAAGGGATCAAGGAGACCCAAGGTCATTCCCACTTCGGGGGAAATATACTTTTGGTTGATAGACATATTAGGAAATAAACGTTTCAACGGTTTTATAGCTTGGATAAGTAAATAAGGGTAGCTTATGTTATTGTTAGTGTTACCGGAAATCATAGGGACAAATTGTATAGTTTCATGGTTTGATTTGCAACGAATTTATTATAGTGTTTACCTTATTTGTTAAGACAGATAAACAGTAAAATATAAGTTCTAACTAAATCAACGGTTTAGCAATATCGAGGTACGTCACTCAACTCAATTATTTCGTTAACTAAAATGCAACACAATATCAATCGCAGTGATATTTACACAGTGGTGGATGTCGGTGGAAATAAGCACCTCAGTAATATAACAAAACTGCGATATTAGCGACAACGGTGGTACCTATCAAAGTTCAACAGACATTTTTTAGTATGTAATTATAATTTAAAACATTTTATGGAGTGTAATACAGCAATTTATTATTCATAAGAGACTTGCTGGTAATAAAAGTACGTAATCTATACTTTTTGTTATGTTGATTAGATAAACAAAACCTCAACTTCGGTCTTTCTTCTACGGGTTTAAGAGCTAATGAAAGTACTCGACTATAACTTCGGGGGAAGGTGTAAAGAACTACGAATCATCTAGTTACAGGTAATTTTTGTTTTACTCAATATTGTTACACTATCAAAGTATTACCGAGATAGTCCTCTGTTGTGCTGCATTACATATTATATTACTAACTAACTTTCGACCGCGACTCCGTTCGCGTGGAATTAACAAAAACCAAAGCGAGTAGCTTATGTGTTCTTCCAGACTATCCTCTACATGTGTACCAAATTTCATCGAGATCTGTTAAGCAGTTTAGCCTACAAACTAACAAATCTATCCAATTATCCATCTAAACTTTCGCATTTATAATATTAGTAAGATTTAACATTGTGTAACATACGCTGGCACGAGCAGTAAAGATGGCAATTGCTGTTCGTATTCTATAGTTTTATGTATACCTATTATGACTTTATCTATCTATACTAATATTATAAAGAGGAAAGATTTGTATTGTTGTATGTAATGAAATAACTTAAAAACTACTGGGCCGATTTCAAAAATTCTCTCACCTTTATAAAGAGACGTAATCAGTGAGTAACATAGGCTATATTTTTTAATTTCACGAGGGTGAAGTCGCGAGAGCAGCTAGTTATATTAATTACTTACTTATGATGATAGTGACTTTATTTGAACTTATCATAAGTTGGATATTGGTCTCATAAAAAACAAAACTTTATCCAAATTCTATTCACACCTATATGATTGGTATAGTTGATTACACTAAACTTCTTGCCTCGTTTGCGATGTGAAATTATTTATATCTAATGATAATTCCGTACTAACTATTTCTCCTTGTAAAAAGGATCGTACAAGGTTTAATGCAGTTTAAATTGTTTTTGTGGATGTTGTTGGCTTTGATTGTATAAAATCCTATAATAACGTAACTATGACATCATATTTGAGGCGAATGACGAGTTGTTGTATGTGTGATTGTCATAATATATAACAAATTGATAATTTAATTGCTTTTTCCTCTGTCCTTGTATCTTTGTCCTACTTATTAAATGTAAGCAATATAAAAATGGGTGCTATTTATCTTCACGATACATTAGCGATTTATTATAAAAATAATCGACAATAAAACATCGAGAACCAACAATAATTAATATAATTAAAGTTATCTTTGCTCTGTTACGGTTATTCTTTAGCATTTTCAAAGTTTTCAAACACTTTTGAAATCCGTCATTGCATAAATAAATAAAATAAATTGAATTTAACAAAAAAACGAAGAGGAAAAAGTATGATATTTTGTACAAGCGACTATAAATAAATGATGAAACGCAAAGTTCGAAACCTTCATAAAAACTGAAAACCATACTGTTTTCTGCGGCCCGTTAATAATTTTAATAATGAAGACATTTGCTCTTGTTATCTTACAATAAGAAGAAATCACGTCGACTTATCCAATGTTTAGTAACAAACCAACGTTATTATAAATATCTTATTTGCGCAGTTTTTTTGTATTGATGACTAATAACAATACAACTGTGAAGACAAGTTATTGAAGAACGCAGAAATAGTGTCATTTTAACCTACACAAAGGCATTAACAATTAATGTATGAAGTCTTGCTAATCTTTTTATTATATGAAAACATTGCTACAGTAATTTAAGTTCTCTGACTTTACTTATCGTGGAAAGTTCAAAGTACATCGGCTTTTTAGTCTAGTCAATATCAAGGGACCTAGTCATTATTCGAAAGATTATCTTCTAATTCCTTCCAAATTTTAATACTAACTGCCACACTGAGTAGCTTTCTACTACTACTCTTTAGCCTAGTACTAGCCTTCTCTTTTAACTAAACGTCTATAGTGGATTTAATCTTAGCAATCGATCACAGAATATGACTGTTAACCGTTTAAATTTTCAGGTTAAACCGAAGAGGTTTTTTATAAACTCAAACTAAATGCAATTAAGTAACATGTCCCGATTGCATGATGTCATGTTGCTGATTCATGACACAAACAAGATGGAATATTAAATTTTGGAAGGATTCTTGTGATTCACGTATTGATCACCAACAAATATAGGTGTCTCGTGAAGGATTGATGAGGTATGTTACGTGTTATGTTTTGCATGGCCGCTTCTGAGAACGCGGAGCTGTCGCGACCTGCCAGGAGGTTATCTTAGCTGAGATATAAAATTAAAACAATAAATTGGCGTCTCCCGTTCGGTCAAAGTCAGTATAGCGCGACAACTGTGCCGTATTTGGCGACTATATCCATGAATAAGTAGGAAGACAGAAAAATCCGTAAGTTTTTTTAAAATAAAATCTTTAAAATTGTATATATTTGATGGCTGCAAAATATGTTTTTTAGTTTGTGTTAATTTATTGCGAAAAGTAATTTAAAATATTACGTAATATAAGAGTAAGTACACCATGAGAAAACTGCCGTATAGTTTTCGATTTCCAGAATAATAATTATGGGACTATTACAGTAAATTAAAATTAGTACTTTTTAGTACAGTTTGTTTCAAATTATATTTTTAATATAATACTGAATACCATATTGTTAATTACAATAATTACTAAATTGTTCTTGAGAGTAGTTCGTATCGCGATATGCTACAAATATAGTTCAAGTATCATGTTCGATTCACGGCACAAGGAAAAAAAAAGAGTTTTTTTTAACAGAATTAGAGAAAATTACACAAATCATTAGCATATCATCAAAAGACTGTTCGTTGAAAACGGATTTTTGTTTTTAAAATAATTTGAGTGCTTTGTTCTTGCCTATATAATTTTTCTTATAATATAAGCAGTGAAGACATAAACTGCCTTAAATATTTAAATCCAAGGATTTTAAAATTCAATTATTCAAATTAGAGTAAACAGTCATTATTCATTGTTTCAAAATAGTTTATAACTTGAAAATGAGATCGATAGGTATTTGCTTTTTATTACTTTCGAATATGGCATAGAATTAGTTGACGCGAGTGGGGACAAGGTCCTGTATGTGAATATTTAATGTAATAACCATTTTACCGACATTGCAAGTCGGATGGTTGGCCAATTAAGTGGAACTGCGTCCTACGTCCAATTTTCTATGAGTGTACTATTAATATTTACGATTATTTTAAAAACAGGCCGTGTTCAAGTAAAGTTTAGTATATTTTCATCGTTAATAATTGTGCAATAAAATATTTTTTTTCTATTTACAGGAGTCTTTCACGATGAGATATTTGCTTGTCATCGCCGCCTTTACGGCTTTGGCCTTTGCAAAACCGGAATTTTATAAGGAAAAGGAGGATTTCCAATACTCCAGAAGCTCCTCAGATGAAGGTAGTAAGTCCGGCTTCTATGGGGCTCAAAGAGGCAATATGGGAGGTAACTATGAAAAAGCGCACAACATGGATGGGTTGGCGCAGAACCAGATGAGCGGACTTGTGCGCACCGTCGAAGGCGAACTAGGAGACGGGTACAAACTGAGAACCGGCAGCGTATACAGTTCTGCCAACTCTAGAGGCATCTACGGCTCCGGCCACTATGATTTAAGCAATCTACAAGGTAGAAATTTCGACGAGACCGAAGCATTTGACAATTCGCATTCTTCTATGATGTCACAAAGTTCAGCATTCGGAAATTCTAGATTAAACGGCGGCGGATACGGCAGTAGCAACCGCGCCCACAGCTCGGGATACAGAGGCTACCAAGCCGGCGATCAATCTCAACAATATATGCAAACAGATAATTTGCAGTCTGCAGATCATTTACAAAGCGCACATGGCTACGGTTACGGAAGTGAAGCTGCCCAGCTTTCTACATCAGGATTTCAGAGCCATCACGATTATGATCTAAGCGCCTCTAATTTAGATCGCACAGGTGCGTATGGAAGCAATATGCGGAGCGGTATCTTAACTTCAGCTCCTGTAAGAGTTATCGTCCGACCCGGAATCAGGAGGACCGTGCCGCTCGCTGCTCAAGTCTACAATGGTGATCACAGCGATACCTCTTTTAACCATGAGAACAGTAACATTAACAGAGAAACAGAATTATTTAATACCGATGGACAGCAATTGCACTATAAGACCTCGAATGCCCCTAAACGTTACGAGTCCTCATACAGTTACCACAAGGAATGGGAAAAACATAATACTCAGCCGATCAGTCTCCCCGGTGCCGTACCAACAGTTAATCCATTTGCTGCTCAGAGTGATACACGTGGAGAGGTAAATGAAGAAAAAAATTCGGATAATATTCAGCACCAATCAAATATTAATACTTACAATTCGCAAGCGAGTACTCGAGAGAGTACTCAGTCATTAAGTCAGGCTAGATATCAAGCAGGCTATAACACGAAACACAGCTCCAGCTCTTCATTGGCAGAAAACACCAATGGATATAACACTGGTAGACGCAGTGCTTCTCTGACTGGTAGTTCTTTAATAGCTTCAAATGCTAAAGAATACAATACAGGCAGCAGTAGTTCATTGTTAGCCGCTAATGCAAATGGATACAAAACCGGTAGCAGCAGTTCTCTATTAACCCAGAATACAAATGGATACAATAAAGTTTCACACGGAACCCATTCTGAAGAAGGTATTGCCAATGCTGCTGATTCAGGAAATCTTGTGCAGTTACTGAGTTCGAAACCTAAAAGTTACCATTCTTCGTATTCATATCATAAGTCTTGGGAAAGACAAGGCGACCCTTACATCATAAAACCAGCTGGAAGTGGTGCGTTTGATGACCAGGCATCACAGAAATTAACTGCCGCTTCAGCCAGCCAAGGAGACTACTCTTCGCGTCATTATGGATCCCAATACAAACAAGCTCATCATGGCTTTTCACAAAATGGATTCGATAGTGATTGTGATGAAGAAGGTCACGCTCGCGTAGCTCGTTCTGCCGACTCACGGTATAAACCAGAAACTCAGGCTTACCAAAATATGTACCGAGGCCAAGAAGAATATGGACAACAAACACAAAGCCGCTTGGAAAATTTAGAAGACTTTGGGCAACAAACACAAAATCAATGGGATAACCTACAAAACTTTGGACAGCAAGAACAGAGTAATTGGGAGAATTCTCAAAACTTAGGACAACAAATTCAAAGTCAGTGGGATAACTTACAAGATTTAGGGCAACAACCTCAGAACCAATGGGATAATTTGCTAAATTTAGGACAACAAACCGAAGAAAAGTTTGATAAGCTCGAAGATTTAGGGCAACAACCTCAAAGTCAATGGGATAATATTGTAAGTCAAGAAATAGAGCAAAAATTTGATACCTTACACACTATGGGGCAACAAACTCAAAACCAATGGGATAATATGCCAGAAATAGGTCAAATGACACAAGGAAAATTGGATAAGCTAGAAAATTTTGGACAACAATCTCAAACACAATGGGACAAAATAGAAAATTTTGAGCAGCAATCACAAAATAAATTGCATAAAGCAGAAGACTTAGGACAACAGCCACAAGTAACTCGGGGTAGCACGGAACAGCAGAATCGCAGTTGGCAAAAATTGGAAGATTTCAATCAACATACGCAAAGTAAGTATGCAATATAATTAAAAATCTATATCTAAAAATATCGCTAGTCAAAATGACCAAAAATTAAAATAAACATTTCTTATAAATAAAATAATAACAACAACAAAAAAATATATATTACTTAAATACTCCATCATGTTAATTATTCAAAAA
Organism: Papilio memnon; assembly: GCA_003118335.3. Lineage (NCBI taxonomy): Eukaryota > Metazoa > Arthropoda > Insecta > Lepidoptera > Papilionidae > Papilio > Papilio memnon. The sequence continues at coordinate 376,960 of LD700012.1, read as the reverse complement.
AAAACAACTTAATCTTAAATTAATAATAAAAAATTCTCATGCAATTATTGATGTGAGTTTTACAAAATTTATGAATGTATTTTAAATTCGATTTTTTTGGATATAAATAATGATAAATTGAATATTTAAAATAGGCGATCTGGAACAACAAATACAAGAACAAGATGAACAAACACCCAAAATGGTTTTTTATAACAAAGAATTTGGCCAGCAGCAAAATGTACCATCAAATGTTTTTGATTTGAATAACACTCAAGATTCTCAACTACCAGACAAAAAACATGACAGTGGAAGTAATTTTTTTCAAAAAGAAGATAAAGATTTAATTAGGGATCCATGGAATAATTTAATGCTTAATTTGGGTGGCATTCATCAAGAAATCTCTAATTTCGGTTTAAATAACCACAATCCAACACATACTTTTAACAAAAATACAGACAGACCTGATGAAGCTCAAAATTCAGAAGTGTACGAATTTGACTCCCCCAAAATATTTAATAGCCAACAAACACAAAATACATGGAATATAAAGGAAGAAGACACAATACAACAGAGACCATTTGAAAAAAATGAAAATTTAGGCTTCAATACCGCTGGCGGGCATAACGTTAATCATTTACAGAAACCAACGGAAAAGAGCTCACATACAACAACTGAAAAAAACTCACATCCGTTAGGTGGTCAATGGAATAAAATTGATGGTGACTCTGCAGAGCCAGATAAAGACTTTCATTCACAAGATGAGCAAAATTCCTCACTGTTAGGCAGTCTTTGGGATAAAATTGACGGTATAGCAAAAGAGACACTTAAAGACATTGATGAGGATGATACACAAAAATCAAATAAAGTGGATTCAACAGATTGGTCACAACAAGAAACTAAACCAAGTGCGACGCGCAACACACCGGAACCTTTAAATCCCCATATTAATAGAAATTTACCTAAACCGAATGTTAGACCAAAACAAGATAAAATTTCCAGGCCAAAAGATGTAGGTCGCGGTGACATTGGTATTGAAGATACTGATTTTACGTCAGATGCACCAGTAACAAATAAACCGTACAAAACACCAAATGAAATAGATGCTTTGAGTTTAACTAGACATTTAGACGTACAACCGGCAGACTCAAATAGTGACAAAAACAAATTTAATATGCTAAGTGATAAAGAATTAAAAATAGTACAAGACTTAATCAAAAAAATCGAAAATGAAGATTCTGATGAGGTTGTAATAACTTCTACAAGCACAACAACTTCGCCAATCCCAACAATTGCAACTAACATAGATAAGAATTTATTAGCTGACTTAAATGAAAACGAAGAAAAATTAGTACAAGCGATCAATAATAAGTTTATATCTAATCAGAATAAGAAACGTACATCTACGCCATTTACGCCTAGAAGAGAAATTTATCAAGAGCAATCAAGAAATAAGGAAGAATTTGGACACAATACCAACACTCTTCCAATGTTTCATCATTCTGATAATTATAATACAAATGTCCCCAAAAACTTGGATCAAAAAAATGAAGAATATGAACCTGAAGAACAAAATAATATGGAACAGCATTTTGAAGATTTTCAGCAGACACAGGAATTACAAAATCCAAGCCAACTCGAAAACTTTGCACAACAACAACAAAGTGATTGGAATTCTGAAAATAATCTTGCCCAAGTTTTAGACCAACAGTTATTATATTTAGGGGAAGTCTCACAAAAGTTTGATGAGAAACAGATAAATGAAGAAATAAAAGAAATTGAAGCAACACATCAAACTAAAATGAATGATTTAACACCTCCTGAACCAGAGCCAGAGCCACAAAAACATGGTTTTTGGAAATCTGTAGGTAACAAATTAACAAATGCTAAAAAGAAAGTAATCTCATGGTTCTCTTAACAATGCAAATAACTTTTAACACAAAATGGCCAGAAAACCTTACTTTTAAAATATTGTTAATTTTAGTTAATAATTAAGATCTATGTACATAAGATGACTAATAATTTTTGGAATAGTTTAATAAATGAAAATATGTCACATTGGCTTTATAATAATTAATAAAGTACACAATTAAGTAATAAAATGTATTTATATATTTTACCAAGATTTAGCTTTAATCTGTTAATTTTGATTTTTTACTATGACTTTGGACTGCACTAAATAATTACTTAGAAACAAGTGATAGTGTTTAGTTCTATTAATTTCGACTGTAAGAATATTTTTTTTAATCCATAAAAACAGACACTGAACTTGTTTCAAATTCAAACCCTCAAAAAACTGCAACTTGCAACATGTAAATATCTAGCACAAAAAAAAAATATTGTAATGGCCTTCATGTATAGAACTTTTATTTTCTCTGTTTACTTAATTTCTGCATTAAATTGAAACAAGCTAGAAAGATGAGATATTTTGATGCTGTGCAAATTTATGGTAACATACAGGTGTTGCCTTATTCATAGTAATTTATATCTAAATTTTTGAAGTCTCTCGATTCAGAGACTTCACTTCCCTAACCCCATGGCCATTTCGTAATTACTATACTGACCTCTATAAGGGAGTTGAAGTATTTTATGAATGCTCTTTGCTGGACTGAATCTGAAAACACATTAAAAAAATTTGTTTATACTGTCGCAACAATTGTAATATATGTTTCTATCTATGTTTTGTCAAAAGTAGTAAAGGGATGTCATTATTTATGAATACAAGTGTAAAGGAAGAGTTCCAGATTCAATGTATTGATGTATTTTTATTGATTGGATTAAATGTATTGCTACTGATTGATCAAAGACTAATAAAATAATGTGAATAATTATGTTTTAATTATTACATATTTTTACTATCACAAAACATTTGTTGAGTTAAAAGCTGATGCAAAACAATTCTGCTTAAAACATTAAAGTTTAATAACAACCTTCCCTTCCCATTAATTCCTGATTAGTAAATTCACTGATGGTAAAGTGGTTAAATCCGTACATTTGCAAACAATAAATATTTAGCAAGATACATACTATAGGTTTACCTTTGTTATAGTTTATGTTCATAAAATATTTTTAGGTGTAGTTAGCTTTGGGTAATAAATTATCCAAACATACTATTATCTGTTTAGATCGTACAAAGTTTTATAATTTATTAACAAGAAAACTCTTCGTGCTGATTTGTTTCTTCGGTTTTGGAACAATACAATAAAAAAATTAACGATAACCATTGTACACAAAACATAAATTAAGTACTCCTTACCTAAGTTCAAAGCTTGAATAGGCTGCAAAGTAGACATCGTTTTTAAGATAAAAATAAATTATATGATATTTAAATAGCTATTACTGGTTATTCTTAAATATCTCGCAAACTTCTCAAGCAATTTTTAATGTCAAAGTCAAACTATTGCAAAAGTGGCGCGCTTTATGTCACAGAATAAATCGTATAACTAATTGCCGATGATTCTGTATTTGTATGTACCAGGCTTTGTATTTACTATTTAATATCTCACAAAATTCCTTTTTTGGGCGTTTTATTACTGGTTAATTTCATATTTGAATCCAGATTTGTAAGAATTTTTACAAGTTGTCAATTTTAACAGTTTCATGGATTCATGAAAAATCGTCTTATTTAATCTGGGCTCTCCACGTAGTAAAAACGTCAAACGTCTAAATGTCGGAAGTCGGAAGTTTTTGACACAAATCAAATATACAGGTCAATTGTCAATCGGTGTTGTGTTGTGAGGATAAAAAATCGAGTTTTGTTTATAATAAATAAATGTTTGCCTTTAGTGATCAAAACTTAATATGTTGATTTTCAAATGTGCCCTTATTATTCTATCGTCAACATACATTTTTTCGTAAGTATTAATATTATAAGCTATTTTTTTCTTGTTTGTATTTACTTTATAGCTTCCTAGTGATTTAAAAGAATATCTCGTGGGAATTGAATATTTTTAATAAAACTACGACAGAAAAACATTTATTATTATTACTATATGTTTCCTTAAACTGTATTAAATAGGTAGTTTAAATAATATTAAAAATATGTACATAATAATTTCTCATTATTACACAAACCTTTTTTTTCCAGTCTTTGTTTACAAGTGGCAAAAGAAACGAACTCTCTAGATACTGGCCTTGCTTTTTTGTATGTGGCCAGCGGAGCAATAGGTGAGAGGAGATTGCATATTGTTGCTTGAATATTGTTATTTTACAATATTTAAG
>LD700012.1:334567-353102 GCA_003118335.3 Papilio memnon | reverse complement strand
TTAAATGGTGACAGCTTAAGTGAGCGTAACCCGATTTCGAAAGATCAATTTTATTGACCTGACAGGTTGGAATAATCCAGTTAACTTAATAAATGTAATATTAAAACTGATTATGTTTGTAATATTACATTTATTAAGTTTGTTTGAAGTTACAACTATATGTTTTAATTGAAATAAGTATGCCTATTAAGAAAAGTATGCCATCAAATTTTACTTTATTTTATAATAAGCTAAAGTTCGTTTAAACGTTTCAGTAAAGTTTATTTGTCGCGTGAATTCGATATAACATGACCAAACGTAACTTAGATTAGATTTTATCCCTCCAACAAAGTTTTCGTTGGCCGGAAAAATCTAAGTAAATATAACAGTCCGTAATGGAAAATATATGAGGACCGTCCGATATACTTTTAAAAAAGTTTAGTCATAAGTTATTATATTTATATTTACATCATAGTTCATAAATATATTTTGTTCTTTTTTGTTAAATTAGTAATATGCTTTGAAATACTGAAAAAACTATAAACTACACATACCATAACATACGTATGTATTTTAAATAGAACCAACGAATTGATGTTTTATAATTATTGGGAGATCATACGGTTTCGCCACATTCGGTGGAGATCGTATAGTTTAAATTTCGCATCCCGGATTGAGGGTAACCGGGCGCATTTTTATACGCCCGCAAATGAGGGTAGATTTGAATCCGTCTCAGGTACGGTAGGACCGTGGCTTGCGGAGAGGTGTGCGGGAGACGAGTCGTGTGCAAGCAGCTAAGCGAGTCGGTCGGTTGAAAGGTGCGAGTTCAAAGGCCATCGGAAGTGGTTGCTTGTCCGACAATGCGAAAGATACAATGGGCGTGTCAATTTTGATAACGAACGGGGTCGCTTTGATTATCGGTTTCGCATTTGAAACAATAATCGTGCATACGTGTGCATCTGCAGGTAGTATCGCTGGCGCCTATAGACTTGACTCGATTGACATCAACAGACAGACAACACAGACAGGAGGTGAGGCGGACATCGTACTGGTAAGTATCATTTTATCCTTCAATCCCCTTGTTCACAAATGATTCCCTTCATTCTAAGCGTAGGTTGTTCCGCGGAACCGGAACCCGTTTTATACGGTACAATATTTTTTTTATATGCATGTTAAGAACAAACGAACTGATATTTAAAAAACAAACTTAATTCACAGTGAACAGCGATTTCTATTTCAGTTCGATCCTGTTAAAACCGGTCTTATTTTATTTGTATCATAAAGGAAAACTTGGTGTATATTAATCAACGTAGAATTTTCAAAAACATAAGTTATGTATCCGGTAATGTTAAAAACATTAATCAAAGTTTTCAAACGAAACAACAACGTGTGAAATATAAAAAATAATTTTCTCTTAAGTCAAACAGAGTCATAAATTTTTTAAATGTCGACGCGATCCTATCTGTGGAATATAAACACAATGTGTATAATTTATCGCGCCGAATTATGGTAACATTAATCTTACGGCCCGTCTCCTGTGCAGGACATATTCGCGTAACAGAATCAAGATTGGATCTGAAAATTATAATCGACCGCGTGTGGTGTTACACCGCAATGAAATGTACAGTCAGCATCGTTCGCGGTGTTCCACCTTAGAATCGATAATCGTTTGAGTGCTCTGGATGCCTTAAAACGATAAAAGTTTTAACAGTCAATAGTCAATGGGAGAAGGTTGTCCACAGCTGTTTCTTAATTGATCAAAACATTGATAGAAATAACAGCCCCCAGACTACATCCTTTTTTTTATTGGTCGATTATTTCGTCGGGCTCTTAATCAGTATGTGGAAGTGCGCACATTACACTTTTTTATTCGATTGTTTTATATTATTACGTTTAAGTTAGTTGCGAGGTGCAAGGCAATTTTTCCGTAACTGGAGCACCGCGAATGACGGTGACTGTACAAATAATTATAATTGAGCACGCGTTAACGCATTGGAGATGACGCGTCAACGCGTCGACACGCATTTAACATCTTCAGGGATGATAAATGTGAGGTGATTGTAACAGGCGACCACTGACCAAAACATACTCGAATGATTCGCGTTGATGAGTATTTAAGATGACAGGCGATTTTGTTGGACTCTGAAATACTGGTTTGAAAAATGTTAATTAACAATTAATTCTGTTGGTTTACACGATTAAAGATAAAAGTACCTATTTACTGTGAGAATAAAGCTGACAAATAAAATAAATAAATAAATAAATGCTTTATTAATAAATAACCTATATTATGCTGATGAGAACACTCATCAAACAGACAAACAATTAGAAAATCTAGAATTAGATACTCATTTATGTGTTTGATAACAAGCTGTTAAATGTTTTTTTTTTAAAACTAATATTTAAATTGTAAATTAATTGAATTAGTTTTATGACCACGTTTTACTCGTGTCAGACATCTTTCAAATCTCAATTTAGATGGACTGATGCCAAGTTAAGCGTTTTGTTTTTATATATCTGTTTATTAGTACTTAGATGTGAATCGCTGAGGTCTATCTTTCTTAAACGAAGCTTAAAGCTCAATTTAAATATACTAACAATTTTATAGAGCTGTTACTAAGAGGTTATAAAGGTCGTGTGCAAAATCAAATAGGTAAAAAACATTGAGAGTAAAGTTTGTAGAGTGTTATTAAAAAAAAATGAAGCACTTGAAGTAATCAAGTTAACAAAAACACTAATGATATAAAAAAAAATTAAATCTGTAGCGAGAAAATAACAGCTACATTGTCAGAAGTTGATTATTTCTTGGTTTACGATTGTGCTAAAAACAACCTCAAATTTCACAGAATAAAGCTAGACAATTGGCGCATGTTTGGGAAATCAACACGTTAACGTACTTCTCATCTGGCACATTTGGCATCGATTCTGCAAACTAGCAATGAAATACGACGAAACATTAATGACGAGGATTATGAAACATTTTCGTTGCTAATCGCATTTAAATATTATTTATTTTTTTAAAGCATTTCTCTATTACTTAATTTTATTTATCTATTCGTTCGATATGGAATTTCACGGTCAGTATTCGAGATCGAATACTAACTGTTCCCGATCCGTTCATCCGTATGATATTATAAAAACTTTTGTTGTTTACATTTGTCAAATATTCAATTGCAAATGTCAAAATTCAAAAGCACAATTGACAACGAAGGCCTTTGACATTAGATAACAATTACCGTTACTATGGCAACTTCGCCTCTTAGCTTGTAGTTTATGTACCTTTCTCACATAAAGTTTTTTGTAAAATAAGAATTATTCAAAAATATACTGTGATTGCTGACATCCAATATAAGTGTGTGTTTGTTTGTTAGTATAGATAAGTAATAAGTATAGATATAGATATATATAGATATGAACAGTTATCTATATCCGATTTATAGCAGGAAAACATCTTTCCGGTGTTACTCATGTCATTTTAAATCCTTGATCTTGGCAGATATTATACTGTACTGGCAATGTAATATAGAAACCGGAGACGCGTTGGTGGTTTGTAGTTATGGACACATCGAATGTAACAGACGTTTATTGAGTTGCTTACATAATTAACGTCATGAAATATGTTTTGGTTTTAATATATTATGCACATATTATAAATAACATATGCAGAGTTAATTCATTCTTTTCAAATAATTTTGTTAGAGTTACTTGACAACTTTGTACATTCAATAGAGAATTATTAAAAGAAATGAACTTGTTATTATTTGGATTGCTACGTAGATTTTCATATTATTTAAATGCTTATTTTTGTAATAAATTTCTTGTAGACAATTTATTACATTATATGGATAATTATCTATTGGGTTTGAGTTTTGCTATTTGTTCACGCTCTAATAGTTAGACAACAGGATTTAAGGTACGTCAATTTTATCCGAGATATGTAAAAGTTGTTTGATTCATATTCGTCCTAAAGTAAGTCGTGGTACTAACATAACTTATGGGATTAAGAATATTTAAATAACATTTTTGTAGTATAAATCAAATAAAATTGACACAACATAAACATTTAAAATTCTATCTATGAATAGATATAATTTTCTTTCTATACATTTAATTAAATTTACTCTTGTTTAATACGTTTTTGAGCTAGTGTTTGGAGCTCTTAAATATCGGCGCACTCAAATAGTCACGTAGAATGTTGTTTTGTTGTATGTGTCACTAACTGTAAGGCATAAACTTCAACAAATGATTCGTTGTAGATGCTATCTGTAACATTAATTCTAATCTTGTGTCGTATCTAAATGAGTTAATAACTCAAATTCATTTCCGGAAGCCGAGATTCTAAGATGATATAAATTTCGTTGTGTATTTACGTAGCTTTGGTCTAATGTAGGTTATATTACTATACCGTTGCCAGAAGTGTAGAATTATTAGTGTATATGGTTCAATAAATAATCCATAAATATAAGTTATGATGCAATTTTTGTTCATGGTTCAACTTTAGTTATTGTAGTCATAGGTTCCATGAAGAATTTTTATATAAGTAATTATTTATTGTTTATTATTATGCAATGTTCAATTGTAGGGTAGGAAGTAATAAACTTCCTTTATAGATAAAACTGCACGCGATGCGCGGAGGATTTAGTGTACACAAAGTTCGCATTTATCATTTCTATTCGTAGTTACCCTAAGAGCTGGACCCTGGTTTATTTTTATAGTAGGTTTCTGTCGCACGCCGATTCAATTCGAAGGATAATGACTCCTTTACGCGAAATTATTGATCCTCAACAATATCCCGCGGACATTTACTATAAATTTATTGACTGTTACTTTTATAGTTGCTGTGCTTCAAATAACCTCTGTGTTCTTATATGTGTTACGAAATTATTGGACTTATTCTAGTAAGTATTTTGGGTGTTAGAAATAAATAACTTATGATTTGATTAGTGACTGGTTCTGTTTAATTCGCTATTTCAATTATTAATTTTAGGTTATTAGTAGTTGGAATTAAGTTTTTATTGTAAATATACCATATGCTTCTTAGACTTTGATACTTATAAAGTACCGATAGTTATTTTCTTAGATAATCATACTAATATTATAAATGTGAAAGTTTAGATGGATGGATGTTTGTTAGAATTTTTAGCCTGAACGGCTAAACGGATTTCGATGAAATTTGGTATAAGTGTAGAGGATAGTCTGGAAGAACACATAAGCTATTCACTTTTGTATTCTTATTGCACGCGGCCGAGGTCCGGGCGAAAGCTAGTATATAATAATTCGTTTTCGTGTGAATCCAGATGGATAGGGCGCGGATAAATACAAATGTTATCAAATAATCGGGTCGTGTTAACGCTTTTATCTGCGCCTGTCAGCGGCGTAACATATTAAACCTCCTTAGAAATGATAAATGCGTTACGATGATGGTACACGGGTCGTATCAGCCCCGGAGGCGCGATTCTAATATACGATTAGCCATGATTGGCAGTTTAGTAGACAATAATTTTTTTGCGAACTGGTCCGTATATCATTTTGATATTTCTTTTCATTTCGATCTAGCATCGACTGGGATTTATGACGTTTTTGCTGTAATATTGACCTGCTTAATCTATGTATATAAAAGAAAGTCATGTTAGTTACACTATTTATAACTCAAGAACGGCTTTACCGATATGGCTGTAAATTGGTGAGGAGGTAGCTTAGAGCCAGGAGACGGACATAGGATACTAATCATTCCGTTCGATAACAAAAAATAATCAGACTTGGAATAACAAAATGGAAATGACGGGCATATCATAGGCTACTTTTTTTTAAAATTCCGCACTGTCAAAATGGCGACCGGACCGCCATCTCTGGAACGGGTGGACCGATTTGGACGGGACTTTGACTGGAAGGTAGCTTTTAAAAGGTGCACACGGGAATCTTCTGTGCTAACGGAGTTTGCGGGCGACAGCTCATTGATACAAAACCGTCAGTTAATGTTCCTCAATGGATACTATTATAGTTTGAACAGTTAGTTAGTTTGGACTATTGAACGCGGAAAATAAGGAAACTTGAAACGACTGGAAGTTGTTTTTTTCATTCACTAAACATTGACGTAATAGTTGTTAGTCAAGTTATTTATCTGTTTATCTTAATAACTGGTGAGTAATTTGTTATGTATCAAGTTGTACGGTTAATTGATTCAATATTTAGTTGTTTGGCAACACTTAAACATAGGCTTACGTTAAACGATTTAAGAATTTATGGGCTTTTAATAAAAAATACGTCATCAATAAAATTAGTTTAGACTACCAAAATGAGATTACGTTGTAGGCCAATTTTGCGGCATTTCATTCCACTTCGCAGACTAGACTATAATTCACTGACGTCACAATTGAGCATTGTCTAGGGTAGCAGACAGATCACTTAGCAACAGTGCGTGATGCGTGTACACAGAATTCAAACTATTGACCCCAACCATCATAAAAAACAACGTCTGGTGTACGAAGATTAAGTTTATTTATATACAGATGTGAATTTTGTGTACAATTTTCTTGTCGAATTACCTAAGTAATTGTATGAAAGACATTAATGCCTAGTTCGCACTAGGCTAATTAAATCGAATACTGAGTAAAAGTAGTTAAAAAGCTCTCTACTGCCCAAGTCGTTCGCACTATTGTCGCATTACAGAATATAAGTGAGTAATTCTTTTGCAAGATCAATGTCAACCTTCACTAATGAATTCGACTAAAACGAGAGATTCGGACTTGTTTAGCAGTTTAGTGACTTGGGTGGGAGGAGTTACTCGTCGAAAAAATATAGCAATATAGATCGACACGACTAATTATTTCCTAATCTACTCGACTACAGTTTAGACACTGGACTAAATTACTCGGTTCTCAACTAAATTACTCGACCAGTGTGAACTAGACATAAGGTGCAACGTTTTAGCGTAAGTCAAATGGATAACGCGTTATAAAAAACGGATACTAGTGACGTATGTCTCAATATTTCACGTAAAATGATCCCTCTTGTTGACGATGTTAAAAAGGTTTCGTGATTCACTCGCTTCCCTCGAGTGTATTTACATACACGATTGTTTGAACATCGGGAACTGTAAAAGTGTCTGAGAAAGCCTTCTTGTTTGCATTCAGTGTAATTGGAGAATATGTAAAGTGATTCATTTAATTCTGATATAATTAAGGTTATATTAAATCTTAGTTACTACTTTTATATGAATTTACTTTAACTATAACTGTCTATAACCCAGAGTCATCTCATAGCTACATAAAACGTCGCTAAGTGTGTATACTAAATCCAAACTAAGTGACTCTTTTAGTGGTAACACATTGACTTAAAGTAATTGGTATATTTAAATCCGTAAATAGCCAATTAATACATCCGAGGTGTCATTGCGTATTTGGAGAACTGAACAGACGCAATTTGTGCTTATTGTTTCTTTACGTAAGTCCTGAATTTGCGATTGGATTTAGTCCAAATACTAAACTTACTAGAGAAATGTAAATTATTGTTCAACAAATAAGAATAAGCTCGGAGCTTATTCCACTCCAAGCGAACTGTTTAGCTAAACCGATATTGTCGATAAAAGTGAATTAACTCGACTCGAAAATTTTAAATCAGAAATTTTATACGAGTTCGAGCTATAAACTGGTCTAAGTAACATATTTTGTCTGTATTGTATAGTGTAACTTGTGTATTTGAAATGTATCAGAGAAAGCTTGTTGTTTACTCTTTACCTAGGACTTATATTCAGAATATTTTTAAGAATAGGTTCAGTGCAACCCACGTGAGTTGATTTTCATAAGAAAATATAATTGTCGCATGAATCGCGTTTGAGAGCTTCTTTTATTACCTGCTTGTATCCGCACTTCTGGTCCGAAGCGGCGCACAACTTCGAAGGTGAAAACCGCGGCGGCCTGGTGCAGGCCGTGAGCGAGTATCTGCACCAGGGTGCCTGCGGCCGCCACGCCCCAACCCCAGCCGCCTTCGGGGTAATAGTGGCGTGTGAGCGTGAGCAGTTGGCGCGGGTCGAGCTTGGGCTGGCGTGCCGGCGCGCTCGCTGCCTCCAGCACCAGCGGCAGCGATCGGGTCCGCAGCAGCGGCGCGCCACCCGACGACCATGACTCTTCCATCAATGCGGTCGTGCATCATAGTCACGCATCACAGCGCGTCACACTATCTCTCTCTCATCTCCCTTCCCACATCGCGGATTACTTCCCCTTTTAACACTTTCGTCTATTTATTGGAGGTTCACCGTGCACTTATTGTTTAATTATGATCTAATTGTATTTCTTGTTATTTAACGTCTAAATAATCCCCATATTCAGAACTGTGAATATTAGGAAAAAATGAAATACTAGCAAGGCTTAATAGTGATGCTTACCGTACACTAAACTATTTTTATGACTGATCCAGTCATCAAATTCTGACTCGCTGTTGATGTTGTGACGAAGTAAAAATGGACCTGGTCTTAATTTTATATTTGCAAATATTAAAATATTTTTCTATGAATTCTAAATGTGATTTAAATTAAGAATGTAATTTTTATTCGTCCTGCATAAACCATTAGTTAACTCTAGATCAGATAAAACTATCTCCTCAGTGTCAGTACGCCCACGTCTCCAGTAAATAAGCCTCGTCTACTGCTCGAGCAGTTGTCGATGCCAGATAGCTTTGGATATAAAATGTCTCTATCGACAGTGATTTGACATCTACGAGTCGAGATGTAATAACCCCTAGCAACGTCGCAGATCGCATGTTTCCGAAAGGAGCATGTCTATAAATCTTGATGCACGCTATTATTTACGTAATAGATTTTTATAAGGATAAATCTGTTACCAAATAGTTCTTGAATTATGAAGCCTATTTTCGCTTAATGAATATTGAACGAGGAATGAAGATGACGCAGAGTAAAAAATTAAGTAGACTTGAAAAGGAATTAATCTCCACAGTATACTAGTATCTTATAAATGTAAATTATTGGAATATATCTTCCACATCTTTACCATTAATATTTTATAAAACATTCCATGTGTATTTTATCTGCATTTATCCATTATTAAAGCTTTTAGTGCGATCAGATATTTCAATGAGTTAAAGACCTCATGAATAATTTCAGCTAGATAAATAATGTGGCACCTGCATAGCATTTTCATTCATACTTTATTGCGGCGCATAAACTTACATCGAATGTTGAGATATAGTCATGTGAGTATAATGTTTCAATTTATATAAGTTAAAGATTTTTTTCATGGTCTTCACTCGCAATTTTAAACAATACGTCTTAAACTCACATATTTGGTCAGTCAACTTCAAGTTAAGGGTCGTAATGACTTATGCTCTTCAAATAATGTTAAGACAGTTAAGACATAAAATGGTGATTAAATTTACCGTATAAGTGAGTAATTACGTAAATTTTTATTAAATGTCAGTAGGAACACTTTAAGCTTCAACGTAGGCTCTTCGCAGATGGTAAAGAGAATGATAATGTATACAGTTAAAAAAATTGGAGCTGACGAAGTCGCAGCCGACCGCTAAAATATTGATAATAATTGCAATTTGTTTATTTCATGTAGCAGATGAGCGTCGGTGGCTCAGGGGTTTAAGCACTTGACTTGTAATCTATGGGTCTTGAGTTCGAAGTCCGCCATATACCAATGTGATTTTTCGAATTACATATGTACATAATTTACCGGACGTTCTTACGGTGAAGGAAAACATCGTGATGTAACCTGCACACACTGAGAAGAAATTCAAAGATATGTGTGAAGTCAACCAACCCGCACTTGGCCAGCGTGGTTGACTGAGGCTTAGTCATCCTAACTTTGGGTAGGCTCCGAGCTCCTCAGTGGAGACGTATAGTGAGCTGGTGATGATGATGATGTAACAGATATTATAAAAATTGTTAAGATGTGTATTCAAAATAATAAAAACACAGAAAAAGACATATTATTTGATATTAAGTAAAAGTGTAAGTGTAGTTCTTTAAATTTTTGTGTATTCGTTTAGTTTTTACTACTCTAGTTTATCTCAAAGTTATGAAATTGCAACAGCGAAACAGCGTTGTAAAAAAAATGTTTATAGCTACTAATCTGAGTCGTAAAGTAGGGGGTTAGGAAAAAAGAAAAATTGTTCGTACTAAGTTTACAAAAGGAATAAAAACGCAATATGATCAACTTTAACAGTTCCCAGAGTGCGTCTTTTTTGTCTTTTAAACTCTACTTTTATAAGGACTAAACGCTGCATCAGGGTCAATCTTAATAAAGTTACCTAAGTGTAATTATTCCGTTATCTTTTGCTTCAACATCGATATGATCGATCTATTTTACGATACGCACAAAGACGAAAAACAAGACTGTAAAAGAAATCACGAAAGTACTGAATCCATTCATTGAATAGACGTCCGTACTTTGAGCTTCAATCGAGCTCGAGCTTTGAGCTTCCTTTATTTACTTTTCTGCCAATATTTATAATCATAGTAATATTTTATAATATTACAAGTGTTTGTTACATTACTGTTTACGCTACGTTGTGTATATTAGCTATTTTTATATACGAGAGGTAGATTTTAACGACTCAATATTAGAAGAACTCAAAATCATTAAACGCCTATCCACGGTATATCTCAGCCACATGCTGAAGTATTTCGGTCACGTTACTAGGCGATCCCCGGAAAACCTAGAAAACCTTACTATTATGGGTAAAATTGGGGGGAAGAGACCCAAAGGACGCCGTCCTAGCCGCTGGACTGATCAGATATGCACCGCACTCGACACTACTATTAATAACGCCATCTACGCGGAGAATCGAACACGGAGATACACCCTTCGAGAGAAGGTCAAGGAGAGTGGTCGCGATCGTCAGGAATGAAGAAACGATCCGGAGAGAGAGAGATTTTAACAATGTTGACATATCGACTAATTTATTTTAACATACCTTTATAATAATTATTTCCGATTATATGCAAGTACCTGACAATAAGTGCTAGACATTATAGAAAATAATTCCACCTTACATGGTGTGATTGGTAGCTCTTGGGTACGCTAGAAAGATTGTTATTAGTTTTTTAGTGAGTAAATATCTACATTTATTAGTACTGTTACTGGTGTTACTTTGTTATTAGTACTATAGTACTGGTACTGTACTGTGCTGGAAAAATAGATAAACGTAAGTAGTAGTATATTATTATGTCTATGGCAGTATGAATCAAAATAGTAATCGGAATCTAGTTGAATGGGTATTCTTTTAAGTAATGTTTGATGATAAAAGAGTGAAATGTGGCGTCGCAAATGGCGTGGAAGCTGAAAAGATGCCCGATAGGCTCAAGTTGCCGCAAGACTCGTATTACTGAGGCTAGGGACTTGTTTGTTATTGATAATTTATTGGTAAACATCTCCAGTGAAGGCGAAATGTTTACATCCTTAAAATATTCCCCGTTGGTTGTTTGATTGAGTCTATTTGGTATAAGGAAGTATTTACTTCTAGTAAATAGCTGTTAGGTTTGGTATACATTTTTCTTTAAAAACTAGTACTGAATGTATTTAGTTTGTATTACTTTGTTTCATTCCACCGCTGTTTTCATAAGTTGCCAAGAGATGGCGCTAATAGTATTTTACATCGCACTTGAGATGCACTTTCGAAAAAAGGCATCTCATGCGGTTGAATAATTCACTCGAAGAATGAAGTATAGAAGTATGGTGTTTAGTAAAAGTAAATAGTAGTTTTATATAGTCTGTTAATAAGTCAAGTGTTTCGTTTGTTAGTTTGTTCGTTTCTTTGTGTGTTAAAAGTGAATAAAGTGAACTGTGAGTACTGGTGAATTTAGTGATCCCTTGTGATAAGTTTATTTGTACAGAATGTGTTTATTAATGGTAAAATTTGTATATTTAAATTACGAAAAAAAAAACTCCCATTTTTCGTTCTATCTTAACGTAATATTGTTATTGCTATTAGGAAAAAACATACAGTAACGTATTTTCATATTAAATTTTCCATGTTAACTGGCGTCGAGCAGGAAAATTAGGATGTCCTTCAATAAAAATAACCTTTAAGGAACGCGTTTTTACTACTTGGCAGGATGTCAAAGGCTTTTTTTAAGGTACGCTCGGAAAATAGTATTATATCAATATTTGGGCCAGTGACCTTTGTTACATTTCTTGGGTGTGAATAATTCATTTAGCTCGTTTTTGTGATGTTATATTATAAAGTAATATCCGCATTTGACTTGAAAGTTGGTTGGGTGGATGAGATTATGTTCGTAATAAAACCATTTTCAGACCTTTTCTTGAATTTTGAAAAATACAACATGGGAAAGGTCTGAAGGGTTATTAGGTACGGGGCAACGTCCTGTATTGTGTGGTAAAGTGCCGAGGGTTCCGGTGAGTTCCACGGAGATCCCTGAACCCACTCCTATTTCACTAGAGGCTGGCCACCGAGGGGGTTTTAGTGGGTACAAACCTCACATAACCCTATCTTCCCCCCAGAAGTTAGGGTATCTTTCTGAAGATTTCCCCCCCGATACCAAAATAAGGTACCATTATGTAGTATTTCACTATTTATCACGGTTGTTCATAAATTTGAAATTGCTTTGAAATGTCTTCATGACTACTGTATAATCGGCATTAACTTAACTATAGTCTACTGCATATATACTTGCATGATAATATAATATGAATTAACTAAGAACGATTAAAAATATACCGATATCTTATGTATTCAGGTTGTGTAACTTTAGCTTTATTTTACACAAAAAAAGTGAAAAATGTCGTCTGGTTCGTTGACTGTGGCCTATACTTTGTTTTTCTGGTGGAGATTAATTATGTAAGCGATTGGGACGTCCATTAATGTCGCTTTTATTACACATATTTCATCGGCTCAATCGCGCAAGACTAACACGGTAGCAACTATAAATATATCGAGTGTGTATCTACATTTCCATGAACTATAAAATGACATGAAAAACTAAAGAAATTTCCCTAAATATGATAATTTCATATTTTACCTAGGTTCTTAGTTTTTATTAGAATATACTTAGAACGAAATAAAAGTAATGTGTTTCGCATTATGTACTCTGGACGCACGTTTTATGTCGACTTGCAGCGCAAATGGTTTGGTAAATTTTAAATTCTTCTCGATTTAAGTTACATTTAAAGTTGCTACATTAATGAAAATTTTATAAAGTCAGCAATAAACTATACTTAAGAGTTGATTAAAGGATCTTAAGAAGATAGTGATTTTTATATTTATCCTCTTTTAGGTTAAAATAACAAAACCTTGAATGAGTAGGTCTTGTGCGTTTTTACGATTTCAGCAAATAGCGCTGCGAATTTTTTATTTCATTTCATTACTGACCCCTTGTCAGCAAACTCAAATCAATTACGTTCATTCCAGCATACTTTCCATTAAAATTTTTTGAGTTTTTTTAACATTTTAAACCACTGATTAATTAAAATTCTTTCCTTTAAATGTTAAATGTGGAAGAAAGAAATCGATCTCAACATGAGCGTTTTGTTAACAATATACTTTTTTTTACCTGTATCATAAATACGAGTAGTAACTTTATGATTATGGTTAAATAATAACTTTTTAATTTAACACACACACAGTCTTTCACGTGGTAGAGAGAGAGAGAGCACGAATGACCCGCTTGCCCGGTGTAATACCACGACAACACGAAGACAAGCATGAAGTGGAGGCGATTCCGCATTTCATCCTGATGAGTGTGTGTGCTCCCCTTTATACAGCATAGCAGTGGGATTGGAAGAGAAAGTACCTCAGGATGTATCAATACCAACGGTATTGGAGAATCCCCCCGCTTGGAGTCTGGGGGTCGGCGCGCAGGCCACGCTGCCTATTCTGGTAGGGCACCGTTCCTCTCGCTTGTAAAGGGCAAACGGACCGAGGTATTTTCAGCACCCCCTGCCAACCACGCCATGGATCTCTACAATATCAGGGTAGTCCATTCGAAATTAGAGGTCGTCTACCACCTACGTTACGTTGTGGAATAATTTATCCTCGGTGGTATTTCCAAACTGCTACGACTTAGGGTATTTAAAGAAACAAGCGTATCACCTCCCTAAAGGCTGGAACCCATCTGCAGTTCCTCTGGTATTATGGATGTCCATGGGCGTCGATGCTCTTATAAAAAAAATCACAGTCACTTGTGTGAACGTGATTTGTGTGTGTGGACATCTTAGGTGTTTCTTTGGGTGTGTGTGTTCTTTGGTGATTTAATCAAAGGGTTCTTTGATAAATATACTGTAAAGTAACAAATAACACCGTCACCTGTTAATGTCGTTATAAATTTGAGAAAAATAATAATGCGCTGTTTCAAATTTGTACATCATTATAACGACTAAAGCTAGTTTCACACAAGGGCGGAACAGTAAGGCACTAGGAAAGTGCAGTATTGTTTAATTTTTACTAATAGAAGCTAACATTAGACTACCCTTGACTAGTAAAGTCAAAATAACTTCTTTATTCTTTTACATGTTGACTCTCTTTGGCTCTAAAAGTGATATCACTAATCGATTGTCACTTTGTCTATGGGTGCAAAATTAAAGGTATAAGTTCAAAACGTAGCGTTACTGCATTATTTTTGCTCTGTTTAATCGTTCTGCCCTCGTGGAAAACTCGCATAAGACAGAATTCTGTTAATTAATACGGCCATTTGACAATCGTAACTGTCACTCCTACATCGCGCATAATTCTTTCAGCCGCGTTTCGGCCTCGTAAAACAAATTTGAGACGGTCGGAGAGATGCCCTCTTTTATCTACTATCGTGTTATTTTCTATCCTCCTATGACATATATTAATTCGCGTCAGATAAGTCTAGTTTCAATATAAATCGTCCCATACATTTGTAGGTCTTCCGTATTTTAACTGAAAAAATGAATAATATTAAAACATAATTTAGTTTCAAAATAACAAAGGAAATGGTCACAAATTGGTAGTGCTTTAAAGTGATTTAGTTTCATTTAAAACTTGATAATAAAAGTTATCCAAATTTTTAAAAAAATGCGTGTCTCCTTAACCAGCAATTTTTTTTTTCTTTTAATTGTTATAATTTAGAAAAATATGATGTTAAAAGAACAATAAATAATTTTCAAATGTAAGTAAAACTTTCTTCATTTCTTCAGATAGATTTACGAGTGAGATAATTAAAGCGACTTAAATCTTTTCCTACGCACGAGATTATTTCGTTTAAGATTAATTAGTTGGACGAGTCGCGCCGCCATTAATGTCAAATTAAACTTATACGTTTAAAATATTTTTATTGGCATTGTTGGAAAGTGTGAAATCAACAAAGAATTGTAAATAACGTGTTAATGTTGGAAACACACTATGTCTTACTTAAATTCATCAACTGATTGTGCTATTCGCCAGTTTGTAATCTCACTAGGAATATTGGAAAATATTAGCAAGTTAAGATTAGACTATTGCGTTTATAGTATTAAAGTCAGTAAATATTTATCTTCTAGTTACGTGTTCATTAACATGGGTTTAATATTATGGTAACCTATAACATTTTACTTATATCAGCATTATCGCGTTGTAATATCTGTAAGGCGCGTTTAGCTTAGTTTTATTTTGATCTGTGTGAACGCTGATTAGACAAATAAAAAAGCGGCTAGCTCAGCAATATGCACAGTAATTTCATATCGAACACAAATGAAAAAGAAAAGGAAAAAAATTGCAATCATTTATACAATTTACAAGAATTTTCTAAATACATAATGCTATTATAGTTGAATGCTACATTCATCATCATCATCACCACTATACGTCCCCACTGAGGGGCTTGGTGCCTACCCTAAAGTTAGGGTGACTAGGCCATAGTCAACCACGCTGGCCAAGTGCAGGTTGGTTGACATCACACATATCTTTGAATTTCTTCGCCGATATGTGCAGGTTGCATCACGATGTTTTCCTTCACCGTAAGAACGTCGGGTAAATTATGTACGTATAAAAAATCGAAAAATCACATTGGTACATGGCGGCGGGATTCGAACTCAAGACCTATAGATTACAAGTCAAGTGTTTAAACCACTGAGCCACCAACGCTCTTCTATGCTGAATGCTACATTACTATGAAGTTACTAAGCAAATATTGAGAAAAACATGGAACCGTATTTTATCTTCCAGAAAATATGCTAAATTGGCACAATGTGCTAACATTAAAGATTATTTTAAAGAAATTTGGCTGGTAGATATAAAAGTTTTGTCATAATTGCGTTCGAATTTGCATTATAGTCTAACATGTTTTGCGATTCGTTGATCTATTTTAGTACAAAGGAACATGTGAATTCAATCGAATTATATTGCATCGGCTACCGTTGAAAATTATTACAAATATTATAAACGATGGTGAATTTATGATACACATGTCTACAATTATTGCAAGTGGCGTGAATGCAATGGGATGCAAAGTTTTGCATTTAGGTCAGAAGCTTCCTTTTTAGGGTTGCCAACTTTTAATAACGTTGACACGAACTGGCAGCAAAAAAACAAATATCTAACAATGATCACAGTGGACGACATAAAAACGAGCTCACGTGGTGATTTTACACCAATTTGATGCGAAGACATCGATGTCAAATCCGTAGTCAGGATATGCACAATGCAGATTTAAAGAGGCAGCCCTATTGCGTCCGTCGCCTGTCAGCTTTGAACACCGGCTACGTCCTAACATCCGAACACATTCTTCTATGTGACGTGTTATTAGTGCAGCGTCATTGGCAAGAAGTCAATAGTGAGCGACGTAAAATGAATTGAATAGTCTGAACATTGTGATGGGTTTTATATTGATAGAGTGCAATTTTTTCGCCTGGAAAATCTACGAAATTCTTTTTAGCCTAATGCGGTAAGGCGGGTATACACATGCCAATAGTTGGTACACTGACATTAAAGTATTACTATTCTATTTTACTGGCATGTATACACATACTGTCTGGCAAACTTCTGCACCATTTTACTGGCCTGTGGTCACCTTTACATTATTAGTTAGAATATAAATAAAGAATATTGGTCAAGTAAAATTAATGAACTCCTCATTCAGAATAAATTAAAATTATAACTGTATTTAAAAAAGATTTAATAAAAACTAAGATACGTTAAAGTGCGATAATTGCTCGACAGGGTCCATTACGCAGCCTGAATTCATTGGCCGCTTAAGTTTTACGACGCATCACATAAGCTCATCAATCTGTCTCTTAAACCACCACCGAATTTTGGGGCCTGCGATATAACTCACTGCACTGCCATTAGTGCTCTGTTATTAACCATATAAACAACTCAACCGAGAATATCTCTTGACTTATTCATTGTTTATGTATCGACAAGACTTAATTATAGATTATAGAGTGGGGTGAACAGTAAATATGCAAATTTACATAAAATGGTTGCTTGGTTCAACGCAGTTTACTATGAAATTAAACAATGACTGAAAAAATGATATTAATTCCGTGATTAATGGTGGTTAATCTTCTATACATATAAAAAAATTGGAGTGTCTGTAATATCAAAAGAAAAATTCCAGATTTCGGGAAGATGATGTATTTGCATTGCCGATGACGAAAATTGTATTTATAATATTTTTTTTGTATGTCTGTCCGCACGCCGCGTTTCTTCCGGGTAATCTCAGAAACGGCTTGCCCGATTTCGACCGGACTTTTACTGAAGGGTAGCTGATATAGACGGGCATGTTATAGGTTACTTTGTTAATGTTAATATTGCGTGGACGAAGTCGCGGGCAACAGCTAGTGACATCATATACTAAACTTATCTACGTTACATATTATTATTTACTCCGTTAGCTTGTTTTTCGAAATATTTGTTTCTAGTATTATGTTTGGCTAGACATAGTGTATTTTGGTATAAAACATAATACGCTAACACAGCTTCCTTAGGCCTCTGTCGTGTCCGCCTCCACGATCCTCACGCCCAAAGTAAGCAAAATTTGCAATAAATAACTACAGTAAACATGTAGATACATCCTGTCACAAAATAAAGCCGATCGGGTATTTTTTATTTAGTAAATACAATCATATTTTAATTTTGAAACCAATTAATAGCCATTTAATAATAAAAAAAAACAGACAGACAGACCACCTCCTTAACTTTTTATTTTATTGAGTTTACACCAAAATGTAACAGTATCTGTTTTACATATTTAGAACCATTTTTTCAATACTCAATTGCAATCAAGCTACAAGTTTACGAAGTTAGGATACTTATGAATAGGCAATCAAAGCATTTCTTATTAAATGTAGCCTATTGGGCCCGGCCCGGAACTTTGACAATACCGTGACTAACTTATGATACTGAAAAAATATTTTGTACTACATCTTTCGTTCTAGTGTAAAATATATTTCTTTGGTAGGTTAATAACTGTTTGCGTCCTTTTGAGTGTTATTTTTAATCTTAACATCGACGCCAATAATATGCTAAGATGTGGTAATATAGAAAACTAGCTGTTCCCTTGCGACTTCATCCGCGTGAAATTATAAAAAAAAATATTTCATGGTTTACCTACATTTGTCAAATTATCAATTGCAAA
>LD700012.1:292444-304536 GCA_003118335.3 Papilio memnon | reverse complement strand
TTCAAAATTATGCTGTAATTGCTGACATCTTATGCAACAAAGAAGTGTGTGTTTACGCTTTGTTATATTAGTATAGATATAATTTTATAAGTTATCATTATTGTAAAATAATTATAAGGTATATAACATCTAAACTAAAACAAAACATAAGCGATAGAAAGCATTGTTCAACTTTTCTTAAGCTGCTTAAACGTCCAGCTATTTAACTCGACTATTACCTTAACAGCTTCGAGCTGAGATAATGGGCGTAACGAACGCATTATTGGACTATTCTATACGGAAATTAAACAAAATTAGCTTCACTAACCTATATCTATATCATGATGTAAGTTCCTCTCTGTGAGGAATAAACGGTTAGGATCTAGGCAAGTAATATATTTATTGGGATATCAGACTTCGAAAAACGACTATTGAGAAAGTTCTAGAAATTTGCAGGGATCACGGTAAAGATTTCATGTTTGCTAGAATGACGATTTTAAATTTAAAAAACTAGAGGAAGTCCTGCGTGGAAAATTCATTATGAAACATATTAAAAATCTAACATAAATCAGCGGAAACCCTTGCCATGAAATCGCCCACAAGTTCATTAGTCTATCTAGCATCTGAACATGCTCTCGACATCCCACGTTGTGGATTAACTCAGAAAGTTTTTTTGGAATTTGATATGTTATATTAACTCTAATTAATAATATGTTCTCTTTCGATTTTTAAAATTAGGATTTTAGTGTTTTAATAATTCAACTTTCAAGTACTTTATAGGTTAATTAAATATTGTCAATTCCGCACAACTTAAATATTAATCAATAAGCGAAGTTAATGAAGTGCACCGAGCGCCAAACAATACGCCTCTTCATTTTAATTAAGTCAGAGCATAGAGTCGACTATCATCCTTTATATTAATTTTCATTAAGTTTCGGAAATGCGATTTAATTGTTTATAAACATTTTGCATTATCATAACGAACCAACAGAAATTAGGTAGTTTCGCATAATTTGAAATGAACTAACAGATCTGGAGTCAATTACAAGATTATTTTGTAAGATGAACTAATATTTTAAGATCGTTGGTAGGGAGTTACTGACAAATCGTGTCCGTCCATTTGTTATTTACCCCGGAAAATTGTAGACGTGGTATTTTTATATCAAAATCATACACAAATTGACCTATTTTACGTTTATTTGTGACTTGTCGTATTATAATTACTTTTCTTTAAGGTACACAGGACGTTTTATATAATTTTCCAATCATCATTACGATCACTTAAGGCTTTAAAACAGTTGCATCTGTTTTCACTTAAACTTACGTAAATAGGTCGAAATCTTATTTTATTTTTTAAAGTAACTGTATTAAAAGCATTAAAACTTAATGGAGTATTCAGGTTTTGTGGCAATTAGCATATTTTTAGTCGACTTAATTTGTTGGAGATGGTAATCGAGCCCACGCGTTCTCTTATTAATAATCAATTCAGGAGTTTACTGCACCGTTTACGTGGTTCAGACCACTTACTGTCCCTTCAAGTAATTTCTTAACATAACATGTGATATAATAGTCTGTTATTCGAGTCGCGATACAATAATACTCTCGTTTAATATTTGTAATTGTTGCGTTGAAAATTGGATGCGGGTGTTATGATTATTAACTTTTCCTTATAATGTTGAGATACGACAATAGCAGGTTAATTAAACAGAAGATTTCGATTTTTTTTTCATTGGGGACTAAATTAAAAAAAAAAATCTAATTAGAGAAAAAAATAAACGTATGCAGTTGCTTAAAAAATATATTCCATTATCGCCTATAGAGTCAAACCCAATAACGAAATTATGAAATGGCGTGATTTAAATACGCAAATCGATGAAAACTCAATAAAATAAATTTGCAGTTGATAACGCGTAATGCGAAAAGAAAACTCGATGTGTTACGATTGATGTGGAATCATTGAACAGGGAATGAGTCTCGTAACAGCCTTCGATCGCAACCAACAGCTCGCAAATTGGCCGTTTTATAGAGCTATAGTTTCAAGCACTAACATTAAACAGATATTTACCCGTACCAATGTTTTAACTTACAATATTTGTAATGTATTCGCAAACAATTTAATTACGCACACGTATTTTATAAGAAAATTATAAGCATGAAACGATGTCTGTCTGACCTACAAATAATGTTGCTTAAACGATTTGAAGAGTAAGGTCCTATTTGATTCAATGCTAGTTTTAGCGATACCAGCGTATTTTCGGCGAAGTTTATACGACGCCCCCTTTTTTACCATGCCTTTCGGGGTATTAAGGTTACGCGTGACCTAAGAGATTCAAAAATATATAGAGGAAGCATAGTTGACACTTCGCTATCTATTGATAGGTCATCAAAACCACATGTCAATATAATTAATTGTATTGAAATGAATTACCAATAGGTGTCATTATGTAAAATTTAAATGTTTTATTTTGTGACACTGTTTAGTTTATTTGATAACAAAAGAAGGAGCTAATAATAATTGTATAAAATGTTTTAAAACATGTTAATACAAGAACACGAGGTGGCGTAATTGACTTGACAGCTAACATAGTACCTTTCAAAGAAGTTACCGGTGAAAAAATATTGTTCACTATGTCCAGTCTATATGTTTCTTAAATGTCTTTGCGTGCGACTATTTACAACGCAACTACTGATTCGATTACCTTGCATTAAAGTGTAATTATAAATTAAAAAGTAATAAAAAACAAGCATCCACATGCGACTCCGTCAGCTTGCCATAAAAATAAACAAAAGTAAGTAGCCTATGTGTTGTTCCTGACTATACTCTACATCTATGCCAAATTTCATCAAGATCTTTTCAGCAGTTGAGACTACAAACTCTAACAAACATCCATCCATCCATCTAAAATTTCGTATTTATAATATTAGTATGAAGTATTTACATCATATTTAGTACATACATCTATTATGCTGCATTTTGTTATTACATTATATGTTGAGATTATTTGCTTTAACGAAGCCTTTGCGAGCTACAGCACAAAATTAAACGGACACATCGGACGTATCGACACATATCAAGGTACGCTTTAATGGAATACACGTTACATAATTTTTTTTTTATAAAGAAAACATGCAATACGCAGGTTAATGATTTTAAAAAATTCTTTTACTTTTTAAAGTATTATTAGAGTTTAAAGCATTTTATTATTTGAAATTTGTTCTTTTAAAATTAACGAAAATAACAATTTTTAATTTGTTTATTGTATATAACATGTTTCATTGATTCATAAGTAAATTAGTTTACACTTGAACATAAACAGCGGTTTATTTTAAGTCCAAAACGTTGTTGACCTAAAAATAAAAGATAAATTAAAAGGGTTAACTTTGGTTTTGGAAGTACACTTTATTTTTTTATTAAATGTTGGAAATGATCCCGGTTTTCCTTTCCTTTTTGAGAAAATTCTCAATGAATTTTAATAACACATTTTAAGGAAATTTATTTGTGCTTGTAAATTTAATAATAAGGGTACGGTTGCTTATTTTTTTCGTTAACTCGTAAATGTCTTAAAAGCAATTTCCAATCTTGAAAGAATTAGCATATAATTCTGTGCGGCCCTTTTACTTATGGATGTAATCACTAAAAATGCACTCAGACTATCTTAAAATTCAATTTAGATTGCAGAGATCGACCGCACGGCTTTACGAAACATAAAGCCACAAACAAACATATTATAATCTACATATCATATGTATACTTAATATAATAAAGCGTAAACACACACTTCCTTGTGGCGTAAGATGTCAGCAATTACGGCATATTTTTGAATAATTATTTTTTTAATAAAAACTCCTACAATTACGTCACGCTTTAGGCTATATATTTTCACGCTATTCACACTTACGGGTAAATATTTTGGATAAAAACCCTAATGTGGGAAAGAGATCATAAGTTGCTGCCAACATCAAGAAAGCAAGATTGCCATGGTTTGTCGTCATTTTGACATTTGCAATTGATAATTTGACAAATGTAAAATAAAGTTTTTATAATTTCACACGGATGAACCCGCAGGGGAACAGCTAGTAATACATAAAACTCCTTCATAGCTTATCCAATAATTGTCACATCAAAACGAAGGTATATTTTTTTACAATACAAGACATTTTTTGGTCTTAAATTTTACTATAATAATTTCTGTTAGGCGATTGACTATAATAGGGTGATCACTAAAATAGATAATAATTATTATATATGTTTGTTCACTGAAATTTAAATAAAATTATTCAAGATATTATAGTGACACGATCGCCAGGAGCTCTTGATATCGTATCAAGGATTGTCAAAGAGTCCGAATTATCTGAACTTGAGGTTTGTGCGATAAAGTAGGTATTATTAGTCTTTATATTTACAGCACCACCTATAATGGTCTTAATTATTTTTATTTCTCTGCTTCTGGATGTATCAATACTACTGCATACTAACTGGTACCAGAAGGTTATTCAGAAAAAGCCATTAACTTCCTTTTATATTTTCTAATGAATAATTCATAATTGAATTCGTTAATCTAATTATTAAATTGTTTACAATTTAAAGTCTAAGACATAATTTAATTATACGCAATGGGCTCTACAAACTTTACCTTAATTTAAAACAAAAACTGCCTCGATGATTACCGAAAGCGTTTACTTGTGGCAAATTTAGTTTATCTTCCGATTAAGGTCACCAAATTCAAATGTTGGAACGACGAAAATAAATGAATTCCTTATAAAGGACGGCTTTCACTTGTTTGTTTTACTAAGACAGATGAATCTGTACTGCCCTAATGGGTAGCTTGAATAAGAGAATTAAAATCGATTAGGACTGTTCATCAAGTTCCTCAATTCTGCGTCCTAAAAGGTCTATAATGTAAGGATTTTGTCGAAGCGACATAATAAGTTAACAGTGGTAGAGCCCGCTTTAACATCTTAGCACGAATGGGTCGGCTCGCCCGGTGCAATACCACGACCACACAGAAGACAGGCGTGAAGTGGGAGCAATTCCGCGTTTCGTTTGATGAGTGTGGTGATGGAGGCCCAACTTTAGTCCCTTTCCCGTTCCACCCTTTTCTTATAAGGATAGGATGGGATGGGAAAGTAGATTTGACGGTGGAGGAGACGCATAGGAAGGGGAAATATCCTCTTTATGTGCGTCTCCTCCTCCGTCGATTTAGGGTAGGTAACGCATCTGCAATTGCGGATGTCTATGGGTAGCGGTCGTTTCGCTATTTCGGCGGATTTAGGTGGCCGCTTGCTCGTTTGCCACCTTATTATGTAAAAAAAAAGTAAAGATTGATATGTAGGGATCGACTGTCAAGAATATTTCTGAATGCAATGTACTTAATCTGCCATTTTCGGACCATCGAAAATGAGTGTGTCAATTTTTTTGTAAATTTTTAGATCAGTCTACTGTATTCACTCTAGACAGAAGACCTGAATAGTAAGATTGTAGAAAGTATTAATAAAACGTTTTTCCTACTAAATTCTCAACTATTTCTACTATAATTATGTCAAAATGTTGTTTAACATCTCACTTTACCTCACGTTAAGTAAATCATGTATTAAAATAGACTATTAATAATGTTATTGATCAGTTATTTTTGCTTACAAAAGGTGGTATATTTGTAGGCTCCGATGACTGGTCTGATATGATTAATGGATTAGTTCACGATTACACTGTAATATAAGTAATGACACGTGCTACGGCAAATATAGATTGATGTATTTTGACGTAGATTTATTCTTCACTTTTGTTTTGATTTTGTTAAAGGTGTTGGTTGATTATGTAGGATTTATTTATTGTTTAAATAAAAATTTTATGTTCAAAGTGCATTAAACTAACTACAACTTGTACTTGGTTTAGATTAATTTTGTCACTTTAAGACCTAAGTTCAACAAAAAAGTATTAGCTCTAATTAGCTTAAAAGCAAATTAAATGTTCGTTTTCTTTCAAATTTCTGTGACGTGAATATAAACGTTTTTCGGTTTAATTTATTTAAAAATTGTGCAATGTTAGCTAACTAAATCTCAGAACCCTTAAATGAAGTTAATTTGCGAAATAAAATAAAAACGGGAGAAAACCCCTTTTATGAAGCTCAAGCAATTGGTAATTTAAGTGTTCTTTTATTTACTAATCTCTCTTTAGCTAGTCACTTAGTTAAAATGTTTTAAAACATGAGATATTTTTTCATAGTTTAGATACGGTTCTAAATTAAAGCTTGGTCTCTTTTACAAAGCTCACTTTTTTGTTTTTTTAGCTTTTTTTGCGATTTTTTTTTAAAAGCACATTGAACAGTAAATATGCATTAAGTATTTCATCGTTCTTTGAGTGATAGCTATACGTTTTACCAAGTTATCCCTACAACGGCGCAAACTTTTTAAAATATTTACACTTTTTAACGTAATATCACAATTGATTTTCAATACAACAATGATTCGTAATAAATGACAAATTTGTAGGATATAAAATTTGTACCTCTTTGGGGAATTTTCTTGGATTCATTGCGGGGATCAACGAACTGTCTGTTACATTGATGGATTACTCACAGAACTTGCTTACAAATCGGAGGCATTATCGTGCAAGATAAAAAACTGTTAAAAACATTATCTTAAAACCAAATTATAGAATTATCAATACCTTATATAATTAGTATGTGGGACAGTTATAATCTTACTAATATCATAAATTCGAAAGTTTGGATGGATGGATGTTTGTTAGAGTTTGTAGCCTAAACAGCTGAACGGATTTCGATGAAATTTGGCATAGATGTAGAGCATAGCCTGGAAGAACACGTAGGCTTATCACTTTTGTTTTTTTTAAATCCACGCTGACAGAGTCGCGGGTGAAAGCTAGCTATTTAAATAAAATCTGTAAAATTGAAACAGTTTTTCTGAATCAAAATGCTGTCATTTAGTAATACCTAATTGGTAAGCACAAAGATATAAAAGGCGTTAGTCTGAAAGGTATTCTTTGTATCAACCTTCTATTACATAACGTAATTACTTAAACGTTTCATTTGTACTCTTAATGCTTTAAGCCGAGATAAGTGAGATACCGCATAATGGTCGTTTGTCAACAATAAGGGCTAATCATGTTTCGTGTCAGTTTTTTTTATAAAATATAGTTGTTTTTTTAGTCTTTTTTTATAATTCTATGGATATACAAATATAAAGTCCTCTGGCACACTAGGTATAAAATTCAACTATACTTATATAATTCTTTAGTGAATGAAATGCGCTAAAACATTGAACTGGCAGAAACATTTAGCCAAAAACAAGAGAAAGATTTATGAGTTACGCTTACTTGATTTATACACTTGCATCCCTCTACACCCTTATAAATTCCGTCACGCAATTCTTAGATTACAAAAAAATTATGTTTCACTAAGTTGATATAATTAATAAAAATAATTTTATCATAATATCTCTTGTCAAATTTTCCATAGAAAACCAACGCACACATAAATCCTTTTTAGATATCATTCATTCTGATTGTTATATTTTAACATGGGCTTTGACAAGGGGGACATCATCCCATTTTTTTATTGGACCGTTTGTTACTTTCTCTTTGGATTATTTAGTATTTTTACTACTAGGAGCCGCTTGATATCAGTTGCCTCCCAAATCATCGACTGTAATCGTCCATTAAATATTAAAAACAGGAGTCTCCGCAAATATTTTAGAAGCAGTGCGAAAGTGTGCCACTATCGAGTTAATTTTAATCCATAAATATACCTTTTTTGTGAGCCTCTTATCTATCAGTATTTATAAGTGAAATATTTAAAAACAAATTTGGAACAGTTAATTAAAGTAAAAATATTTTAACAGTGTTTTTACCTTTTTCGTACACCCTCATAATACTGTGTATTAATCGAATGCACTGGAACCGTCGGCACCGTTTTGATGACGGGTTAATTAAAATAAAGAGTCATATGTTTTACTCGCTGTTGATATAAATTTACCGCAATAATTGAATTTTAACGCAAATAAAGTCATATGTGAACTTTGCTGATAAGATGAAACATTTTATTTTTTAGGTGTAAAAAATTGTACATATTTTGCAAAGGTTTTTTTGCATAGATGTACTTAAATGTATTGTTAAGAAAACAATACTTACTAATCCATCAGCGATAAAGTCGTAAGCAATTAACCCTTGAAGAAGAAGACCCTTAAGAACCCTTAAGAAGAAAAACATCTGGAGGATTCTTTTACCGCATTAGACGGTCCTTACAGATTCAAAAGTAGAACATTTAAGGATTTTTATCTCATTATATGTTTAAGGATCCCGAAGCAAATTACAAAGTACACATAAGTTTCCTTTTTAATGTATTAAGATATGTTACTATTCATTTCACTGCTTAAGTCTAGTTATTAACTTATTAAGTACCTACTGTTATATTAAAAAAACAAAAATTATAGAAATTTAAAAAAAAACATAATTATTGTAACCTGTAAACATTTTTTTTGTAAGGAATCAATAAAAGCTTTTTATTTTATTTTTTTTATTTATTATTTATTATATGTTGTTTAGTACACCATACACACAAATGTAAAAAATATATACAATATGTAAAAAATATCAATCAAATCTCTTTAAGTCGTAATGAAGTGATAACTGTTATATTCACTGATATTTAGGACATTTTAATTCAAGCATCTGCTAAAAATGGTCACTAAAAAGATAAAGTTCGATATCTCGTAAGCCACCAGGAAATTTTAATCGCCAATTAAAGATTTAAGATTAAAAAAAAAACATTTCGAATGTGCAGGTTGTGTGTATTATTGATCAATATTGTCACTTATTTAGTTTTAATTTGAGCGTTTATCAGTATTTTAAAACTTTCAATGTTATTAGAATATTTTTTAAAGGTTTTTGACTGTATTTCGTAAAATAAATGGCAGTAAGCTCATGATATATCTTCCTTAATCTCGTAAATCAGGCGGTACTCGATAAATTTTGATCAGAGTCGGTTTAGAAAAAATGCCTTGCTTTTTATTTGTTGTTTGTAAAAAAATATCGATAATTACAACATTTCGTAACAACACTAGAGTTTGAACACATATAATCTAAATAACTAGACTCTACCAAATAAAGGAATCATACTCATACAAATATTTATATGCGAAAGTTTAGATGGATGGATGTATGTTAGAGTTTGTAGCCTAAACGGCTAAACGGATCTCAGTGAAATTTGGTACAGATGTAGAGAATAGTCTGACAGAACACACAGGCTACTCAATTTTTTTTATTCCACGCGGACGGTGTCGCGGGCGAAAGCCAGTTATAAATAAAATAATCAGTCTTAGGAGACCAGCAATTAAAAAAATTGTATGATAAGTACTATTTCTTAACACTATTGCAGACTTGATAGCTAATTAATTGAACATAAGGTTATACTATAACTACTATAGCAAATGTTTAGAATGAATGTGGATGGCTACAAAGGAAGAGGAAGACCGAAGAAAGTATGGATGGATTGTGTGAAAGAGGATATGCTTAAGAAGGGAGTGGATTCAGATATGACGGCTGATAGAAATGTATGGAAGAGCAGCACATACTGTGCAGACCCTCCGTAAGGGATAAGGGCAAGTTATGACTATAGCAAAATTTTTATACATTAATCGGGAAAACTATCTTTAACTCTAAACAAATATCAATATTAAACCTTTCCCAAACCTTAATAAATCCTTTTAACCTTTAAGAAATCATGTTTACGTCGACTTTATTTATAACGGGAGGATTCCACTGTTGTAACAGCAATACGAAATTTGACATCCCTTTAAACTTGTGTGAACAGTTACCCACGTTTAGTTTCCAAACATAAATTGTCAACAAATAATCAGTGTAACTGGACAGTTTCGGAGCGGTGTGCTCTATCTCGATCAAAAACATCGTTCCAGAAAGTAAAACTTAATTTTCTAGTAAAAATATTTGAGTTCTAAACATAGCTCTTCTTCAGTGACTTTTAATCAGGCTATTTACAAAGGATTATAGATAAACAAGATTATTCTTTTCCTTTATATTTGTACTTCTTGAAACCGTTTTTATACAGTGTAGAAAAGTATCAAAATGTGGTCTTTACTACTGAAATAAGGCTTACAAATTAGTAACAAACAATATTTAATTTTAAAACTATGAATAATTTTATTCACTAGTACCAAAAGATTTTGATATTTTTAAGAATAATCAAAAATGTTATTTAACATTTTATAACAAACATATGAATAAGAGTGAAGAGCGTCGGTGGCTCAGTGGTTTAAGCACTTGACTTGTAATCTACATGTCTTGGGTTCGAATCCCGCCGTCATGTACCAATGTGATTTTTCGATTTTTCGAATTTTCATATGTACATAATTTACCCGACGTTCTTACGGTGAAGGAAAACATCGTGATGCAACCTGCACATATCGGCGAAGAAATTCAAAGATATGTGTGAAGTCAACCAACCCGCACATGGCCAGCGTAGTTGACTATGGCGTAGACAGCCTAACTTAGGGTAGGCTCCGAGCCCCTCGGTGGGGACGTATAGTGAGCTGGTGGTAATGTGATGTGATATGAATAAACATTTTAGAAAACTTTTTCAAGCTTTCAATACTTGGTTAAGGCTTATAAAGTAAAATAAATTCTTTCACTGAATCTAAGGATTTTACATTGTAGAGGTTTCATTTCATAGATAAGATAGCAGACGGTATTTTTCTATCCTATTACCTGGTTCATTGTGGATTCAAAACGCGAACGCCTCGTCTAATGTTCACCTCGCATCTACCAGATATTCTAATATTGAAAAATCATTTGTTCGTGAACATAAACACTAATATTAAAAACCCAATAATCGATGGGAACATTTTTATATTTACATACTTTTCAAAAGACGAGTACGCAATAGCCCTTTAAACGATAGATCAGGTTTTTCGATTACAATCGCGATCCGTAGATGGGTTAAGTTTAAAATATATGCTTTAAAAATTGACACTATGAAAATTACTGAAGGTATAATATAAATCACCAACTCACTAAACGTCCTCACCGAGGGGCTCGGAGCCTACCCTAAGTTAGGGGTGACTAGGCCATAGTCAACCACGCCGACCCACTGCGGGTTGGTTAACTTCACACATATCTTGAATTTCTTCGCCGATATGTACAGGTTGCATCACGATGTTTTCCTTCACCGTAAGAACGGCGGGTAAATTATGTACATATGAAAATTCGAAAATCACATTGGTACATGGCGGGATTCAAACTCAAGACTTGTAGATTACAAGTCAAGTGCTTAAACCAGTAAGACACCGACTCTCTTATCAGATATTCAGACAATAATTCGTTATATTGTAAAACAATTCATTTGATAAAAAATATCTAGGATAGTTTTTGAGTAATGTGTCTTGTTTCTTATACGTTTTGTTTTTTACGATTTTACAATCCGCTCGTTACAAACTTATTTTATGTCAAACTTCTTTTTAATAAAACCATAAAATGTTTCTGAATAACACGGGGATAAAGTATTGTTTATGCAGGATAAGTTAGACAATCGTGAAGATTTTATCTCTAATTTATAGCTTAGGTATTATGCAATTGCAAATACTAAGATAGCAATAAAAGCAAAGCTACGGTTAGACTTCTAAAGACGCGAGAAAAGATTTGTCCAAAACAGCGTGTGCACACCTTTGACTAAACTATAGCACAACTATTGTGCGATTGTCGATTGTTTCGCAGCCAATTCAACTGTTTAGCACAACTAAAAATCGGGTAGTTTGCGCACCTCCATATAAGCTCATAGGTATCAAAGCGAGACTATACAGTTGTGCGATAGTTTAGCCAAAGGCGTGCGCGCGCTCTTAAAGTTCCCTGTTTTAATTAATCTTTCTTTATTTTTTATCCAGTTTTAAAGAAAATCATTTACGTTCCAATCCATATCTATACTAATATAATAAAGCGTAAACACACTTTCGTTGTTGCCTAAGATGTCAGCAATTATAGCATATTTTTGAATAATTTCTTTTTTAATGAAAGGCCCTACACTTACGTCACGCTTTAGGCTGTATGTTTTCACGCCATTAAACTTAAGGGATAAAAACCCCAATGT
>LD700012.1:218434-239691 GCA_003118335.3 Papilio memnon | reverse complement strand
AAAGTAACCAAGTAAATCAAAATTTATTATTCCAGAATAAAGTTGAAGGTTTTACACGAACATTGACCTTCAATGGTCACGGTGATAGACACAACGTTATATTTGATGTATTGGAATTAACACCTGCTGGAAATCAAACGGTTAGTACTAATTTTTACAAGCTGCCACTAGATTCTTTAACAAGCAAAATCGGTACGGACAAGTTCGCTGCGGTTTTGTCATCTTCGTGTTTAGTTTTTTTCTTCTCTTCATTTTCATTTTTTCTTTTAGATCGGTACATGGAATAACAATAATCTTACAATTTCTAGACCAATTTTAGTTGGATCAGATATTGTTGAGGAGACAATAATGAAGAATAGAACATTTAAAGTATTGATAGCCACGGTAAGCCCTTTTGAGAGAACAGTGTTAATGTTAAACCGATTGTATTTAAAAAGTAGAAAATGTAATAACATTGCTATAGTTTTAACATTTTCAGTCCGCTCCGTATGGTTACGTGAAAGAATCATCTGACCAATTAGAAGGAAATGATCGCTACGAAGGTTTTACTATAGATCTAATAGAAAAGTTATCCGAAATATTAGGATTCAGCTATGAATTTGAAGTAGAACTTGAGTACGGTACTAAAGATCCTCAAACACAGAAATGGAATGGAATGATCTATCAACTAATGGAAGATGTAAGATATTCCAACAAGGATAGTGGAATCCATAAATGATGATAATGGTGAATAATTTAATTTGATTTTCAGAAAGCTGACTTCGCGATATGTGATTTCACAATAACATCACTTAGACAAAGTGCAATAGACTTTTCGACTCCTTTCATGTCACTTGGAATAGGAATATTGTACAAAACTCCTAGTAAGCAGCCGCCCGAAATGTTTTCTTTTATGGCAGTATTTTCTAAAGAAGTAGGTGGAGTGTTATTTATTTCGTTCAAACTGCTACTGGTCTTCTACTAATAATAAAATGCATATTTTAATTATGCGAAGAGGCTAGGCTTAATAAATTATATTTACAGGTATGGTACTATATGGTATTAGTACAGCTTGGCCTTGGAGTGATCATGATATTTGTCGGTCGAATTTCGAACAAAGAATGGCAGAATCCTGTCCCATGCATAGAACAACCTGAAGAACTTAGCAATCAGTTCAGCTTCGCAAATTCTGTTTGGCTTATCATTGGTTCAGTTATGCAACAGGGATCTGAAATTGCTCCTATGTAAGTAGTTCATTTGTTTTCTGCGTCTAAATTGTGGACGAAGGCATCAAATAAAAACATATAATATTTGTTTGTGTGGGTGGCACTCAATTTTAAGACATATTTAATGTCATATGTTTCAATATGTTTCAGAGCTTTAGCCCCGCGCTTGATTACAAGTGTGTGGTGGTTCTTTACAATGGTCATAGTAGCTTCATACGTTGGAACCCTTGTCGCATTTCTTACTGTTGAAAAAAATGTTTTACCTTTCGAAACATTGGAAGAACTTTACAAGCAAAAATCAATTTCGTACGGAGCCAAAGGTAAAGGATCAACTTTAGGGTTTTTTCAGGTGCGATATAATTTTACTTCTTACTAACATTATAAATGCGAAAGTTTAGATGGATGGATGTTTGTTAGAGTTTGTAGCATAAACACCTGAACGGATCTCGATAAAATTTGATATGCACATAGAGAATAGTCTGGAAGAACACATAGGCTACCCACTTTTGTTTTATTTTAATTCCACCCGGACGGAGTCTCGGGCGAAAGCTAGTTTTTTATAATTTTTTGATATCAAATTGAATTTTAAAGACAATGTTTTTCTTTAATTTTTTTATTTTAGCATTCACCAAACCCTACCCTTGCGGGTATGTACAAAAAGATGGTCGATAACCATTGGCTAGTAGCTACTAATGATATTGGCGTGGCAAAGTAAGTGAATTTATTTCTTTGCAAATACACATTAGTAGTTGCCACTTCTAAAATAATTCCAATGCTACATCTAAATTAGTGTGTCGTGGTAGTATTATTTTTTTCAAATGTTACTATGCTTGTTTGATGGCATATTAACGTATTGATTAATATTTCCAGATGTGAAAATGAAACTTATGCATTTTTTATGGAATCAACATCATTAGAATACTATAAAGAAAGACATTGCGATTTACTTCAAGTAGGTGACTCCTTTGATTCTAAAAGTTACGGTATAGGAATGAAGAAAGGTAAGATTATTTTTATTTCATACTTTGAAATTAAAAAATATTCATTTTAACTAGTAATTAATTTGACCAGGTTCACCTTACAAGAAATATATTGACTATGGTTTACTTAAACTAAAAGAATTGGGTGAAATACAGAAACTAAAAAATATTTGGTGGAAGGAGAAACGTGGCGGAGGAAAATGTGGGGTAAGAATTTATCTCATTATCAGCCTAAATCTGTCCTCTGTTGGGCAAAGGCCTTCCCATTGGGGAAGGGGGAGGGATTGGCCTTAAGTCTTTATATTAACACTATCTTTCGTCCGCGATTCTGTCCACGTGGAACTAAAAAAAAAAAACAAAAGTAATTTGTACCTTTGTGTTCTTTCAGACTATATTCTAAATTTGTCCAAAATTTCATCGAGATCCGTTCAGCAGTAAACTGCTGGCCTAAAGTCTACAAACTCTAACAAAGATCAATCCATCTAAACTTTCGCATTTATAATATTAGTAAGATTTAAAATCACTATGTACTAGAGTAGCTCTTGCTCGTGACTAACGCGTGTAATTAAAAAGTAATAAGAAAAAACCTATGTTACGTACAGATTACCTTTCTAATGGTGAAGGAATTTATAAAATCGGCTCAGTAGTTTTTACGTGAATCAAATACATACAAAAATACAAATTTATCCTCCTTATAATATTAGTATAGATAACAGATATCAATGCAGTACTATATAGATCCCGATTGTACATTTCAATCCAGACTGTACTTCTAAATACATTCAATTCGTGTTTCTAAAACTTGAGTTACAATCAAATCAGAAAGTTTTTACGACGTTTTTACTTATATTGATTAGAACAGCAAGTTCAGATCCCTTGAGCCAGTTTTATAACATTTTTATTTTATTCGTCAGCAAGATATCACCTGAGCATTAAATTTGATCATCCAACTTTTGTATGTAAATGGTCTAAATTGAGTTTCGAACACTCATTACTTGAACATCGACTATAGTTGTTTGCGTCGATTGGAACTGTTTAAAAACAAAACTGTTCAACCAACGAAACTAATTTTCACTTAAAGGTCTTTTAAAATTATATTTATTACAGTACTATCTAGTAAAGTTTCATTTATTTGTACCAAAGTAGTACATAAACTTCATAATTATGTGGTAAGATATTATAAGGGTACATTTTCACTGTCCAAGTACCTGTACTACTACGAGTTTCTTATTAACATAAATTAAAATAATTTTCAGATAAAACGAGATGAAGAACAAAAGCAACTCGGCTTGAAAAATATGTTAGGAGCCTTCGTTGTTCTGGGAGTCGGTTGTTTAATTGGTCTTTTTATTTCAATAATAGATATGCTCTGGGGCATATTTAAGCGCACAGTTAAATATAATGTAAGTATTAATTAATGTAAATGTACATCTAGCTTATAATCTAAATTTAAATCAACGACATTAATTTTTGTTCCATTGATCACTTAAACAATAACGGTTTTGTATTCATGAAGTATTTTAATAATTTTCAGACAACGTTTAAATTTGAATTAATAGAAGAATTAAAGTTCGCATTAAAGTTTAGCGGTGATATAAAACCAGTAAAACGTCAGCAGAAGACACAAGGAAGTTCTGATTCTCTAGCGGAGGCTGAAGGCAAAGATGAAGTCAAATCGTTACACTCTATCAAATCTGGCAGATCTACTGACACTCATAGAACACAACACTCTCATAGTTCCAAACACTCCGGACTTAGTGTGGCTTTCGCTAAACGACGTGAATACAGCTAATAGCATAAACTATAATTAACATTACTGGCACAGTAGTGTTTGTACAAAATAAATAATTTGTCGTGCTAGTAACGTAAAGTAATACCTTACTCGGTTTTTCTATATTTTTTTTGTTCATTTAAGTACTAATAATAATAATATAGCCTTTTATTGTGAAATTAAATTTAATATAGTGACTTATATAATAGTATGTCCCTAATTTCATCGTCCCTCTTGGCATAGGCTTCCTCCAAACTCTTCCACTGTTTCAAGTCTCGCGTAACTCTTCTCCAATGTGGACCGGCAGTCAACCTCAAGTCGTCCTTTCATCTTATTTGCTTCCGTCCCCGACTCCTTTTTCTATCCCTCTGATACCATTCGGTTAAGTAATTTAAGTACTAATAATCTTTTCTTAATACATACATTTTTGTACAGTTTTCTATACTAATATTATAAAGAGGAAAACTTTGATTGTCATTAATAGGCTCAAAAACTACTGGGATGATTTTAAACATTCTTCCACTGTTAGAAAGGTAATTTATCTGTGAGCAACATAGGCTATTATATTTTTTAATTGCTTTGTCATTAATTTTAAATTTCACGCGGACGGAGTCGAGGGCAAAAGTTAAATATGTATCGAGTCTAATAAATGTTATGATCAAATATTTTTATATTATATTGCTCGCGACTTCGCCCGCGTGAAATTAAAAAAATATAGCCTATGTTACTCACAGATAAATTACCTTTCTGACGGGGAAAGAATTTTTAAAATCGGCCCAGTAGTTTTTGAGTTATTTCAATACATACAAAAATACAAATCTTTCCTCTTTATAATATTAGTATAGATGATAATAAAATTTCCAAAGATTAAAACTTTAGTTGCCGTTAACGATTTTTAATTTATTTATTTTAAAAGAGGTGAAGTATATCTTTAAGTGAAACTAGTGGTTAAAGTAACTTAGTACATAATAAACGAAATAATAAACAAGTGATGTATAACAGCATTATTTCAATGTCTGCTCGAAATGGACACCGACCTTTGCGACCACAATCTTTCTCCGCGAGCCCATTAGCCATATAAATTGCACGACAAAACTCACAGCAAGGGTATGATTTACATCTAAAACAAATTTATTTTAAAAACAAAGTCTTGTAAACTTGATACTCTGTATTGTAGCAGTAAACTATAATCCATAGTCAAAACGCTGATTCGGAGTTCCATTCTCACCAAACTTGGGTGTAAATTTTACGGAATGTACTCTTATCGGTCTATTATTAAGCTACAAGATTACAAGGCTACTTTAAAAATATAGTGGATCCATCAATGAATAATTAGACACTAAATGAATACAATTTAATTTACCTTGATGAACATTAATCGCCATCTTGCTATAATTTTTCACAAGGAAATAACTATTCTTAAAATATTCTTATCTTCTTTAGTATGAACATCAAACAGCTCGATAAATTGCGACTTATTTATCACCGCCTGGTTAATCAAGTGCGTGTCGCAAAGATGTCACTGTGCTAATTCAGTGGCGAGATATCAATTGACAAAATGATTACAAATATGAAATAAAAAAGATGTCAATGGAAATATTTTATTACTTTAACAAATCCTACATGATTGTCACTTTTCTATAATTATACCTAAGTGATAATCACTTTAAGACATATTTACGAACTTATCACTTTGATGACATGCTTA
This sequence comes from Papilio memnon, assembly GCA_003118335.3. Lineage (NCBI taxonomy): Eukaryota > Metazoa > Arthropoda > Insecta > Lepidoptera > Papilionidae > Papilio > Papilio memnon. Next base: position 234,027 of record LD700012.1, on the reverse strand, counting down.
TAGGATTCCTAAAACATCTAAGAAAAGATAAATTTATATAAAGCTTTCGTTAAAAATTTGATTTAATTAAAAAAAAGTATGTAAGCCCATGTGTTCTTCCAGACTATTCTCTACATCTATACCAAATTTTATTGAGATCCGTCCAGCTGTTTAGGCTACAAACTCTAATAAACGTCCATCCATACATCTAAACTTTCGCATTTACTCGTATAATATTGGTAAGACTAGTAAGATTTTCTAAGTAAACTTTCTCATTCTTGCTATTTGTATAGCGTTACTTTGACGTCGACTGTGAGCATTATGATTCGAATGTGAAGATCTCTCAGAACGCGGTGTTGGCGCATGTTCAGGTCTAGTATCTTCTCCAGTAAATTCTACATCACCACTTTTATCATCATCATCCTTCTTAGAACTCTTAGATTCTGTCGACTCCCGATGTCGCACCGGCTTAGTGTCACCACTGAAGCTTAATATGAATTTTAATTCAGCAATAAGTTCCTCTCTAAATGATACCTTAAAAATAACTTTACCATATTAATTAAATTCATAAGGTTTTATAATTCTATAAAAAAAATATTATTTCTCGTATATTTATTACCTTATGAGTATGTGATATCATCCAGACATCAAATATCATTTCAATAAAAGCGCATACAACTGCTAGAGCAGATCCCGCGACCAGAACAATGAACACACCACCGACATTAGCCAGTACCAGCGGCTGGGCGTCACCACTACTTGCGTCATCATCCTTTTGGCAAAAAAATAGATATGGATTCAATTGTGTATTTAAGACGAAGTGCTATATGGAATCTCGTTAATAATCCCTATTATCCTAAGGCTCCTTTCTTTTAAGGAGTCTTATAACATATATAAATTCTTTCATTCCTGCAATATTCTTAATGATCGTTTGAGATTGTTCTATATAAATAACTTAAGATCTCACCGCACAGGCGCCTCCGCCTCTTTTTTCTTTCCACCACTTATCTTTCATCCTTGCCAACTTGCCTTCTTCTTGCAATTGTAAAATCGATTCACTCATAGGTTGTCTGTAAGGTGAATCTAAAAGGAAATAGTTCTACTGTAGTTTAATACATTAAAACGGAATTGACATACAGGTATAAATCTTACATACTTTTTATCATAGCGATGCCGTAACCCTTGTTATCTAGCAGGCCTCCCACTTGAGCTACATCACAATTTCTCTCAACCATGTATTCAATTGAAGTAGATTCCATCAAAAACGCATAGTTTTCTTTCTCAGATTTTACCCTAAAATAAATTGTGTTATTTCAATTTAGTTTCTCAGTTTCGCTATTTTTATTATTTCTTGGTTATTATAATATAAATCATACCTTAATAGTCCTTCGTCATTTGTTGATGTCATGAGTTCAGGATGTTCATCCATATAATGATACATTTTCTGATATAGTAAATTATCTGATTCCTAAAACAAGTAATTAATGCTGATATTTATAGTTTCTTTTTGTAACTAAATACTTTTTTAAATTTTACACCTTACCTTGAAGAAACTGAATGTTGCGCCACCTTTTTTTGCTCCGTATGTAATACCATAAGGATTGCTCGCTAAATCCGATACAGATTTTATAGCGTAGAATTTAGACTCGACAGTCAAAAATGCAGCCAAATTAGCTGTATAAGACGACACCATAATTAGCGTAAAAAACCACCACATACTTCCCGCCATTCTCGTAGATACTGCTCTAGAATTATTTAAATTATGTTCATACATTTGTTTTAAATTTACAACAAATGTAATTTAAAGTAACATTTACATCGGAGCAATTTCAGATCCCTGTGTGAGCACACTGCCCAATGTAAACCAGAAAGCATTAGCTAATGTAAATTGATTGTCTAATGTTTCTGGTTCTTCAATACAAGGATATGGATTTTGCCACTCTTCAGGAGCAAACCTGCCTAAAATGAATAAAAGGACAGACACCCCAACATAAGCTCCGGCCAACCAGCCCCAAACCTGAAATCACATGTAACTTAATTTAATATGTTTGATTTTTACTATCATTTCATTTGAAAATTACAAACCTCTAGAGAAAAAGGAGAAATAAACGAAAATAGATCTGGTGGTTGTTTCGTTGGTTTTTTGTACAAAATTGTAATACCTAAATTCATGAACGGACTTGTGAAATCAACAACTTTTTGCCTTGCGGCAGTTATCGTCAGATCTGTGATAGCGAAGTCAGCTCTCTGCAATACAAATGTTTAAATCGTCAAATAAAATCCTCATCCTGCAATAAAATGTATTCATTTTAATAATTACATATTTATAAAATGTTGATAATTTACACCATCCATAATTTTTTCCATCATGCCAGTCCACTTTTTCGTTTTACTGTCATAAGATCCATAAACACCATCTGCTTGAATGTCAAATGTGTAGTTAAATTCGTTCATTTTAGCTAACTCTTCTATGACCTCTATACCAAAACCTTCATAGCGATTATTTCCTTCTAATTTATTTGAAGATTCTGTGAGCATTCCATACGGTGCACTCTGAAATTGAAGAAAATAGAAAATAATAAATATAAATACATTATAACAATGTATTATGTTCTCAACAACATTGTTGTTACTAAAAATTTTAGACATAGGAATATTTCAACTACAATAGTAGTAAACAGCAGAATGAAGCTCACCAGTGCGGTAAGTATAATAAAATGTTTGCCTTTCATTGAATCACTTCTTTCCTCTTCAACTGGTGGTATTACAGTTCTCGAATCTTCATATCCATCTTCAGTATTCCAAGTACCTACCTAAGATTAGACAAGTCTAGAATTAAAAAGAAAAACTAATTTAATAATTTTTAATATTTAAGTTGGTCCGAATTTACCTTTTCCAACCCATGAGACATAACTTCGAGAACATCAACTTCGAACTCGGATCGTAAACCATCTTCGTCAAATTTTATAACACCTGTCATTCCGTCGACTTCCATCTAGTCAATAGTAAAACATTAATTACGCATATTAATAATTCTAAATCATAAGAGAATTTTGTATTACTTACAGTTCTTACAAAATTAATAATACTTGATCCTAAATTCCATGTGTCCTGATCTTCACAAGTAATGTTAGCACCTTCCTCGAGTCCTATCGTTTTCAAAGCTGTTGTATACAAAGACACTGCATCATATAGTAAAGCTAAATTAAAAATTAGTGCTGATTCCGGAACTGCATTCTCAATTTTACCCTCCGATAAATCTAAAACTTGTTCATTTATTGATTTTATGAAATTTTGAATGTTCTCTGAACTTTGATCAAAAAATCTCACACCTGAAAAATTGCGACAATAATAAATGAAGACGAGGAAAATTTATATTGCAAAAGTTTTACGGAAATTGCTCTTTGAGTATATTAGATACATGATATATCATAGATAAGTAGAGGTTAATAAGAAATATCTTTAATGTCTTCAATTGTTTTTTTTAATTAAGGTGTTTATCTATAAATGTTTAATTTTGTAACAGTCCGATAAACTGTTCTTTTCCTATATCAAAAGGTGCTAGTACAAATTACCTGTAATGTTGGAGCCACCGTGTTTAAACAATTCAATATCAACTGAGTGGAAATCAGGATTCGTTATAACGTAGCTATGTTTGTCCGACATAATTCCGACCTGTTGAGCTTGTAACAGAATTTCAGCAAGATTATCTCGACCGCTTATGACTAAGTAATTAACAGAACCAGACATTTTTATGTTCTTTAATTGTATTCTGGAAGGAAAGGAATTCCCATTGTAATACATACAGAAACCCTCGGAATCGTTTTCAGCACACATTACTGAAGATTTATTAAAATTAGATTACTTATTTACTTATGCGTGTGTAACAAACACAAAAACTGTCATGTTTTACCTATAGTCGTCGCCTTCGGGTAGTTGGACTACTGTCATCAGGATGTTTTCATCTGTTACTAAATTCTGCATCGTTAATATATTATCCAAAAACGGTAAAAGTTCAGAACCTTCGTAAATTATAGTAAAATCTGTCCAACCTTTCATTTTGATTATATCAGCAAAAATCTACAAATTAAGGAAGTATTTTGATGAACGAAGCAGCAAATGTTTAAAGGCATAAAATATAATGTATACCTGAGAATATGTTATGTGATTTGGGTACAAATTTATGGCAGACCAGTTCCGATTTTGTACATCTATGAATTCTGTAATAATTTGCGGCAATTCCAAATAATCGGCTACAGACTGTACGTGTTGTAATGAAGTTCTATGAATTGGTCCAAACACACCAAACAAGTTGCTCTGACAACAAAAAGAAATAAATATTTCTCCGTAATTTGCGCTATTTCAGAATTAAATTTTGTGTAATCTTACTTCTAGAAGGGAACAGATTGCAGTTTCCGCTTCAACAGCATCATCAGGTGAAGTTCTTATAACATTTCCTACGAATGGGTTATCCTGATCTTCCGACGCCGCTTGTATAGCTACGTTAAAAGCAGCCTCGTATAGAAAACTGCCATCGTCGAATATAGCCCCTGTTAAATAACAATTTTATAATTTAATATCAACAATGAAATGTGTTGTTTTAAAAATAATTAGCCAATACTCACCGATAGTTCTATCTGCCAATGCATGTTGCAAAAAGAAAATAAACAAATTGAAAGCACTTTCGTTTACTAAATGCATTTGTAATCATCCTATTTGTGCTTTTTAAATCAAGTCACACTATCAGAGTATCTTTGCGTGGTTGCAGACGGAGAAACTAGCAGACAATAATTTTAGAATCTTCATTAGTAACATAATTGTGTCACACATTCGTACTTGCCATGAACTACAAATAGGCAAAGTGCCCTAAATCTCATTAGATGCACTTTTAGTTAAACAGGTTAATCCAACATGACTTTAAAATTGTATTATTGATTGTCAAATTAAGATTTAACTTCAATGCTTAGAAATCAATATTTTTCTATCCAAAATTTAAACAATCAAACTTTCATTATGGATATTTTGCCTTTGATTATTCTAATCTACGCGTAAAGTATTTTATTTGAAACAGTGCCATCTTTCGAACGATTCCTTAACTGAAATGGAATTCGCAAAAGATTTTCCTCGCCACTTTCTTCAATAAGACTGGAAGATAACCAGATGGCAGGAATATACAAAAAGTATCATGCATTGGAGACTCCAGTTTCCGTGTTTCACGATTATCTTTACTATTTAGTTATCAACTTTACATAGGTCTGATAACAGGCTGCAAGTAAGCAAACAAATGACTTTCAGTTAAGTATAAAATTAAATTACTATTATATTGGGATTTCATTCAAGGAAGCTAAGACCTATAAGATATTGTACTGTATGTACGCAGGATACTCGAATACGCTAGTCAAGTGTGGAACCCGTGTTACAACATATACATCTCTCGGATCGCAAACATACAGAAAAAGTTTATAAAGTACTTATGCTTTAGACTAAATTACAACTATTGTTCACATGAATACCTTATCTGCGTACAATTTTAAATACTGTTTTGTTTTTAACTTTCTGTTTTTCTATTGTTCATTCGCACAATAATATTTTTGTACAATATTTCTATTAGTAAGAACCTATCATTGGCTGTATAATAATTAATAACCACTATACTTTGTAATAAATAGCTGTCGGTCTTCCTTGACAATAAATAAACCTGGTATCTGATAATGATATGAATTATGTATAAGAATCACAATTAAAGAGTAGGTATAGCTACCAATACTTCTGTAGTACACCTCGGTAAGTAATTAAAATGTCATAAACTGACATCTATATTTCTATACTAATATAATAAAGCGTAAACACACACTTCTTTGTTGCCTAAGATGTCAGCAATTACAGCATATTTTTGAATAATTCTTTTTTAATAAAAAGCCCTACACTTACGTCTCGCTTTAGGCTATATATTTTCACGCCTTTAAACTTGGGGGGGTAAATATTTTGGATAAAAATCCTAATGTGGAAAAGACTTACGGTCAAGTTGCTGCCAACATCAAGGAAGCAAAATTGTCATCGTTGCCATTTGTGCATTTGAAATTTGCAATTGAGAATGTCACAAATGTAAATATTATAATAAAATAAAGTTTTCATAATTTCACGCGGATGAAGCCGCACGCGAACAGCTAGTTCAGAATATAGTTAAAAAAACATCATCAATCCAATATGTGGAGTATTCTAATAACGATAAATTCAATGATTTTATTACTACTCACGAATAAGAATTTTCATCGCGAAACTTCTCCAATTACGCCCACGACTCGAGATTCTTCCACTTCGCAATACGTGAACAATTTAATTAGAAAATAATTCTCATATATTGACAGAATGCTGTACCAAAAGGTATTCGAGACAAAAACCAAGCAAAATCACTTATTATTTGATAAACACAGCCAGGGTTATAAAGAATACAATTATCTAAGGAATTAACTGTTAATAATTAATTGTTGAGTTTACTGAACAAAATATTTAATACTATAACAGACATTTTCATATAGTATTCATGCTTTGGCACCTTTTTGATACCTTCATATGCTTCATCAATACAAACTTCAGACATCGTTTTTCTTTCAACGTGGAATTTAACTCTATACTGACACCAAACTTATCAAGTTTCAAATCATGATAATTATCATCTTGTCTTCATCACAATGTAGTTGGGGTTTGTAATCAGTTTTTTGTCTGTTAGATCATTTTATTATTCATCACTTCAGTCGTAACTTTTTAATAACTGTGAACTGTACATTGGTTCAAATCCGGCTCGAAGGACCATTTGTTCGATTTAAATATTTTATTAGGCAATATTACAGAGTTTGAAAATTAAAAACAAGTATGCAGGTTGTGCTATTCCAACGCCGAACTTTTTGGATTCTGACGTCTTCTAGCGTTGCCAGCGTCTCCCGTGCGAACAGTAACTACGAGTACCTTAATCATGTCACCTTTCACGCAATCTTAAGGCTACTTCTACCCATGATATAGCTCAACCCAGAGCCGCCTTGTCCTACCTCTACCTATACCCCTCTGAAATTCTACTTGTAAATTGCTATTCAAGTATTAATTGTGATAGAATTAACTATACCGTTAATTATGAAACAACAGAATATTTTATTTCCATTTTCCACTATTCAATGGTTATGACTTAATATAACTGAAATTTATAGTTAATTTTATACCCCAGTTAATTAAGTTATTTTATACTTTAACGTTTAATTTATAAATAGTAGTATAAAAGCTGTATAATCAAATTTAGTTTGGTAAGTCGTAACATTGTCTGGAATTGACTTTGCTAAAGCTTTCAAACGATGTTAATAATGTAACAACGGCTCTAAAACTTACAATTCTTTCGTAATTAATGAAGGTCTTAGCGTTGCCTTTCACAAGGTTTATTATTATTTTTCTTCTCTTAATACAAGTCTACTCTTTGTGATTTGGTTATCATAATTTTATTTACATTTGTAATTTGCACATTTATTTGTTCTATATGTAAAAGGTACAGGGCTTACAAACCACGTAAATGGTTTGGCGTGAAAGTATAATGTAAACATTTTGTAATTTTTTAAAAATAAAAACATAAAAGAAGGATCTAAACATATTACAGCTGACTGATTAAATGCGTTATTTCATACATCTATACTAATATAATAAAGCGTAAACACACACTTCTCTGTCGCTTAAGATGTCAGCAATAACAGCATATTTTTGAATAATTCTTTTTTTAATAAAAAGCCCTACACTTACGCCACGCTTAAGGCTATATATTTTCACGCCATTAAACTTAGGTACATATTTTGGATAAAAACCCAAATGTGGGAAAGAGACCATAAGTTGCTGCCAACATCACGGAAGCATGATTGCAATGCTTTGTCATCATGTCACGTCATTTTGTCATTTGCAATTGATAATTTGACAAATGTGAACAATAAAATAAAGTTTTTATAATTTCTCGCGGATGAAGCCGCAAGGGAACAGCTAGTTTGTATTTAAAAACATTACTCATCATCTTCATCTCCCCGGAAAAAGTTGATTCGTAACAAGGCACGTTTTAATTTCGTCTCTTGTTACGTATACTTACTACGTAATACATTGTTGGTTAGGGTTTTCCTTATGTCAACGTAAATAGAAAACACTGGCCATAAAAAAGGGTTTACGATGTGAATCGTTTGCATACAAACGCGAAATACATGCTAATATGTAAGCTGTTTTAGAAATACTTTAAGATAGGTTACATATTTTATTAAACCCATTAAAAGCTATGCGCTATGAAGGTCCGCTTCATGTTATGCGACGAGACGATGAGGAGATAAACCAGAAAGTGTTAAGATTGAATGTGGATGGTCACAAAGGTAGAGGAAGACCGAAGAAAGTATGGATGGATTGTGTGAAAGAGGATATGCTTAGGAAAGGAGTGAATTCAGATATGACGGCTAATATAGATGTATGGAAGAGCAGCATATACCGTGCTGACCCTCCGTAAGGGATAAGGGCAAGTTGATGAGGTAATGATGAAAAAATAAAATAATCATTTAATTTTAATGTATACTTCCCAAGTAGGGTTGGCCTGTGGCCGGCCGTAAAAATTGAGCCAAAACATTAAGGTTTACAAATTTATGCGCCTACCATGCGTGTGTGGGATAAGTCCAGGAGAAAATATCTAAACTAATACATGTTACAAGTTAGTATAACTTCCCATAGTTCACAGCCAAAAAACCTATAGATGTTATCTGAAGGAAACTATATTTGGTATCGACCTTTCGTTTATTTTAAGATCTAAAATAATTTTAAATCTAGGGCATTTTAATATCAAATGATAAAAGACAGTGGCATATTTTATTTAACACCGATGTTTTTAGCTTGAACGAATTGACTTGAAAATTATTAGTAAAAAACATAACAATGAACGGATAAATTGCCACGCAACTTGCACCAATAATTTGCCTCACGAATTCCTTGTTGTTAAACAACCCTTTTCAACACCTCAATTTGTGACATCAGTCACGTCATCAATTGGAAGTCTCGACTATGAATAGGAATTTAAACCCGTTCGTGAGAGACTCTTAACCACGGACGTGATAAAATTCCTCGAATAGTAGACAACCCTATCGAAACCCTTTTGTATTTCATTACATACATCACTTATAATATTACTAACTAGCTATTCCAGTGCGGCATCATCCGCGTGAAATTATAAAAACTTTATTTCATTGTTTACCTACATTTGTCAAATTATCAATTGCAAATGTCAGAATGACATGACATGATGACAAACCATGGCAATCTTGCTTCCTTGATGTTGGCAGCAACTTATGGTCTCTTTCCCACATTAGGGTTTTTATCCAAAATATTTACGTTTAATGGCGTTAAAATATATAGCCTAAAGCGTGACGTAAGTGTAGGGCGTTTTATTCAAAAAAGAATTATTCAAAAATATGCTGCAATTGCTGACATTTTAGGCAACAAAGAAGTGTGTTTACGCTTTATTATATTAGTATAGATAAGTATTCCACTGGAGTTTCTCCTTCACGACATTGCTGACGAAATTCTATCTATTCAATTTGAGAACTAAATTCTCGGTAATTTGACAGAGGGATTCCGTACTTTTTTAACCCCATGCTTGAACTCTGGTTGTTATCTATTAATATCCATGTAATTGGGTCCTAAATATAATTATAATGTAGAGGAAGCCCAAAGGGTAAACGTAGGCGTACTCGTAGATGTTCACGTAGCGGCAACGTCTACATTAATCTCTACATCTTCGTAACACCGACGCATATGTTATTCACATTACTTGAAATTTAAATTAACGGATTACACATTATACGCTTATTCTTATGATAACCATAGAATCGATCAGCGATATTTTCCTAAAGATTTGAGGTCGACATTTATCTTTTGGAAGAAAGCCAGAGCACAATTGGTACTCGGATAACCTCAAAAGTTTAATACCCTCGTGCATTGCTAAAGAAAGTTTCGTCCATTTTTATTCCCCGAGATATTTTTATTGCAAACTTTTTCTGAAGATTATTCGAAATAAGGCCAAACAACTGTTTAATATTGACCGATTTCACTTCCGCAATACATTCCGAAGTTTTAATCCATTTGGTCTATTGCTGATAGATTGATAAAAGAACCTCCCTCTTCAATGTGGAATGTAATTAGTAATACAAAAAAACAAATTTTAAATTTACTATTACGAATAATATGTAGTTAATATTGTTCGTTAAATGTATGTAATTAACGTAATATATTTCAAATGTTTCAAAATGGTAAATATGAAGATAACTTGAATATGCACAAACACTAGCTTTCGCCCGCGACTCCGTCAGCGCGAAATTAAAGAAAACAAAAGTGAGTAGCCTATGTGTTCTTCCAGACTATCCTCTACATCTATACCAAATTTCATTGAAATCCGTTCAGCCGTTTAGTCTACAAACTGTAACAAAAATACATCCATCTAAACTTTCGCATTTATAACATTAGTATGATAAAAGTAACGATAAAATTTGCACATGTATTACAGCGGGCCAGAGAATAGTCAATTATCTAGATAACAACAGCCACTTATATTCCTTTCTGTTTAAATGATGCGATTCAATTTACTTACAATATCCTCACAAAATATTATTTTATTGAAGTACATAATGCATTATTAGTATTACATAGCTACGAATGTTTAAACAATACTATTACGTTAAATAGATTGATTTATAATTGTAATAAAATTTATGAAAACCTTATCTATCTACTTTTTTACTTTTTTAAAGGACGCAGTTCTTTCTGAATCGACTTTGTGTGCAACAATAGAAACTTCTGTAACCTCTTTTATCTTAAAAAAAAGATCTTTTTTACAAACCCTAGGCTTTTAAATTCCACTACAGCTTCCGGTGTTGTATTCTAAAGCGGATCATAATTAGCATGGTGCATTTGTGCACAGCCTATTGTTATATCGAAGGACGAAATATTCGCGGTGTGGATAAAGCAAAGAAAATTCACGTTGACGACATGAATCCACGCAGGTTCAACGGACGGGCGGCGCTGCGAGTAACTTGCGCTAGCTAGCTGACGGCGGTATTATTATGGTCGCACAACGTTTAGTTTAGTTTAACCCGTTTTAACAGTCGCCGATATTGCGGTCGTCAACGTGGTTATTTTCACCATAAATATGTATCACCACACTGCATTCAGTATAAGATCTTTATTATTTACTAACTGTTGCTCGCGACTTCGCCCGCGTGAAATTAAAAAATATAGCATCTGTGACTCACTGATAACGTAGCTTTCTAATGGAGAAAGAATTTTTGAAATCAATCCAGTAGTTTTTCAGTTTCAATACATACAAAAATACAAATCTTTCCTCTTTACAATATTAATATAGATGAGTCAAGATCACATGTCGCTATTCTACATATCGCAGGCTACATAAAATAATGTTTAATTAGGCATGATTTGTCAAAAATTCGCTCCAGGCGCTAGAGCGATGGCGTAATAGTATCGTCGTATGTTTAGGCTAAAATCAAATATATTTGAAACATTATTTAAGTTTTTTAAGGTAAGACCCTTAAGAGTTTTTAGTTTTAGGATATGGTATGTAGCTTTAAAATTCAAAAGCAAACATTATGATGAATTACCAAAGCTATATTAATTATAATCTTACTAAAGTGCGACTTGTAAATTAACGTCAATAGATTTAATGTTTAAATAGCTTATGAAGAGTAATTGTGCTCTTGGGATATAGAATAAGGAGTCGTGGATTATAAAGGCGTATACCAACTCTGTGGATGGAAATCACAACGAGTTGATGTACGCGCAAGCGCGGTAAGGCTTCTGCGCTTCATCCCTGCAAGCGTTAGCTACCCGCGGCTGCCATCGGGGCCGGCCGTGCCTTTCCGGCTCTGAATATCGCTAACAATAACCATAAACGGCTCATTATATAGTTTAATTAAATCTAAAAATAACTACTTCCGATAACTGTTTAAGCTACGCGATGTCCGACACATACAACGAATTCTGTTCCTGAGTGATTGGTGTTTGTGATTTATGTTCGTTATTTTTTTGTATAATTTTAGCTTCGATTTCGAAACAATCCAAATGTAATTGACGTGGAAAATTATTTAATCAGTGCAGGTGAGTATAACTGAAGCCAAAGAAATGCTTGTCACGATTCCTCATAGAGATATTATAGACACGTAGGTGTATAATATAGTTTTTGTATATTGATAAAACGCTATTTTTCATTCTTATCTTATCTTTAACGCCATTAATGTTCAAAGGAAAGGATACGGTTCAAATGTTTTTTACATGGATGATCTAAAGCAAGGGTTCTTGTTTAGTTTTAAGTGAGGATTTATTCGTAGCTGAAGTTTTTATCGAAGTAAAGACGTTATTCAATTACATTTTATCCAGAAATAAAAAAAATAAGTTATTTACAAGCGCACAGATATGGGACTTAAAATATCGATTTATAGACAGTTTTTTTAGTCCTTTTCTACGTTTCTTGTTATGTTCTAATTTTTTTAATTTTAATTTCACACAATTGCTTTTACCCAGATAAACGTACGTTGGATATTCTCCCAGATATTTTTAACCCCCAATCCTTTACAAAGGGATGGGTTACGGAAGCCGTCTGAAACTGAGCCTCCGGCCGCCATTCACAATGCGAAACACAGACTATATCTACATCATTCCCGACTTCTGTAACGTAGTGGTAATTCAGTAATTAAAGCTCGAGTAACACATGTTGCAGATTCTGCCACTGTTAAATGTGACATAAACGTACATACCTACATATTGTTGTTAATTTTTTAACTATTATTTAATTCCATGCTGGCAAATTCGTGAGCAACAACTAGTATATTGTCTGAACATGTTGTCGTCCTTCTCAATATTCTTACAAACACATAGAAATACGTTTTTGTACATAGGGTATTTCGGAGCAAATTCAAGATTAGTATATCAAGACTATTTAGAATTTAATTACGCAAATTAGCGATTGTGTAAACACAATAGAGACTGTCCTATTTAAATATGTAAGCCGTCCTAAGATAATAAAGTATGAACATATGTAGCAACTAAGAAAACAGCTACCGTTTAAACAAAGCGCTAATTTTAGCAGTTATCTATTCGTATAATAACTAGTTTTAATGTTATGATAACAATGCGTGGGCATATTATTTTGGAAATACAAAACAGTTTAGAAATAATCTTATCTTACTAATATATAAATGCGAAAGTTTAGATGGATGGATGTTTGTTAGAGTTTGTAGCCTAAACTACTGAACGGATCTCGAGGAAATTTAGCATAGATGTAGAATATAGTCTGGAAGAACACATAGGCTAATTACTTTTTTTTTAATTCCACTCGGACGGTGTCGCAGGCTATAACTAGTTTAGAAATAATGTTAACTAACGTTATTTCGATGACAATTGTTATTTAAATAGGAGATGATATAGTCAGAATCGAGTCTCAAATTAATAACAGGAGGGAGAAATAAATTTAATGTGCTAGATAATATTTTTCAAATTCGTCCTTAAATAATTACGTAGAATAAGAAAATGTAGTCATCACAATCTCTTCAGTTTGTTAAATATTGTATAACTACAACTAGCATTTCCCAATTGAACGTAGCATTTTCTAAATTACTAGATAACGTTAATGAACTGAAATTACGTTGAGATTAGAGTAACGTGCCTGTAATTACAGAACCATTTGGAGAGCGGATGACCTTTAAAGTACCTATAAAACCCATTGTGGCTGTTAAAAGGTTAAGTAGCAACTAATGTATTCTTCCGAATGAAGCTCACTTCGTATTTTTTAGTAAAATTGTTAATCATCGGATGTTAAAAATTCGTTTCCTATACACTTTAGGTATTGAAAAACTTTTTCCAATAATTTTATGGTTTCAGAATGAGGGGAACGAAAATAATTTTCCTGTTTTTATTATTTGGACACCTGTCTGCGTTGCCAGATACAATACGAATAGGTAAGATTAAGCGAAATAAATTGCCTTTTTAGTAACTATAAGTATCACGTACGGGATACTGGTAAATTATTTTTTGACATATAAATGGATACATTTTGTTAGTGCTTAATGTTACTTTTCAAAAAAGATTATCATAGCTTTGAACCTTTGGTACATTTTAATAATGAATGTATTATGTAAATAAGGTGGGTTATTCCATCCTGAGGACGATAAACAGGAGGTAGCGTTCCGGTACGCGGTCGAGCGGGTAAATGCGGACAGAGCGGTATTACCCCGAGCCAAATTGTTAGCCCAAGTTGAAACCATATCACCACAAGATAGCTTCCACGCGTCTAAACGAGGTTCGTTGCGTACTCAAAATGTTTATTACTTATACGGTTCTTAAGTCAATTAAATGTCTACTTTATGTTTCAAAATGAATAGCTAATGATGGTTTAATATAACTTATTAATTGTTGAAATTTAGTTTTTTTTTCTTTAAAGCGAAAAGCATAAATTAAATTATCACTTTTTCACATCAAAGTCAGTTTTTTTATATAAAATCAAACTCGCAACGTTCTACAATTGAACCAATTTAATTTGCAAATAATCATAGAATTAATAAAACATAAACCTCCTATGTAGGTAAAAGACTGTTCTGACTTAACTTCTTCATATATTCCAAACGTATCTAGTATGCCACCTTCTAAGAAGTGGTGTGGCAGCGATATTCGGACCTCAGTCGGCACCGGCGGCTGCCCACGTCCAGTCTATCTGCGACACAATGGAACTACCTCATTTAGAGACCAGGTGGGAGTACCGTACGCGAAGGGAGTCGTGTCTCGTTAACTTGTATCCCCATCCCGCCGCATTAAGCCGGGTAAGTGCTACTAATACTAGAGGATCTATCACGAATACTTGCGTAACAATTATGAAAACGTAATCTTAACGCCATCATTTGTTAGTGTAATTTACACCCAGTAAGGATGCTGCACTTCTTAAAATTTCGTCGAGGACGTTACGAAAACGTTCTCATGAATATTCGAGATAAGCTCTCGTACAAGATTATTATCACGATAAAATTATAAGCATCCTACTTATAGTTATTCTTAATAGATACTGAAATAATCAAATTAATATTTCGATATTCCTAAAATAATAATTTTAGGCTTACGTCGACCTTGTTCGAGCGTGGGGTTGGAAATCTTTTACCATTGTATATGAAAATAGCGACGGCTTGGTTCGCCTGCAAGAGCTTCTGAAAGCCCATGGGCCTACGGAACTCCCAGTCGCGGTTAGACAACTACCTGAATCACATGATTACAGGTAATTTTAATATCTACTTTACTTGAACACTATTATGCTAGTTTCACACAAGGACTCGTTGTGCCCTCGTGTAATGCTAGCATTACATGTATTTTTTGTAGGCCACTCTTGAAGCAAATTAAAAATTCAGCCGAATCGCATATTGTTCTCGACTGTGCAACAGAAAGGATACGTGATGTATTACAACAGGCTCAACAGATTGGTATGATGTCGGATTATCATAGCTATCTAATAACATCACTGGTAAGAATACATTTATCTATACTAATATAATAAAGCGTAAACACACACT
>LD700012.1:205458-218294 GCA_003118335.3 Papilio memnon | reverse complement strand
TTGCAATTGAGAATGTCACAAATGTAAATAATAAAATAAAGTTTTTATAATTTCACGTGGATGAAGCCGCACAGGAACAGCTAGTATAGAATAATCATATATTATATTTAAGTATCTAACGGCCCAATAATAAAACAAATCTTAAATTCACTTCGACAACGCCGCTTACAATCTGACAGAGTTTTAATAGAAATTGGAGTTTAAGTGTGTCCTTATCTACTAAAACGATGTTACACATTTAAATGGCGTTTCAGTTTTCGATCGTTACTGTCACAATCAGTGTTGTTTAATGCTTAATAAGCATCCCTTAGCATAGATTCAATAGAGGATTTTGATTATCTTTAGGATTTACACAGCGTTGATTTGGAAGAATTTAAATATGGCGGTACGAATATCACTGCTTTAAGATTGTTGGACCCAGAGAGATCAGATGTACAACGAGTAGTTCGAGATTGGGTGTACGATGAGGCTAGAAAAGGTCGTAAATTGCAACTAAGTCATACATCAGCTAAGGTAAAAAAATGTCAGTCATATTACTTAAACTTATTTTATTATTTAGTAATTAAATTAACCTTTTTTTTCAGGAAAATATGACATTTATTAAGGTAAGGGCACTCTTAATATTAAACAATGATGTTTTAATAATATAAAACCAAATTACCCATAAACTCTGCTTACAAAACTTTTTAAAAAGCATCTACCAAGTCTATAAACATTCGGATATTGGCCCAATGTGCAAAGGGAAAACAGTGAAAAGTAATTATTGTTATAATTAACACTTAAGTTTTTTGTATACAGACTGAAACAGCTCTGATGTACGACGCAGTACATTTGTTCGCCAAAGCGCTGCACGACCTCGACACTTCCCAACAAATTGACGTAAAACCCTTGTCTTGCGACGCAGAAGATACGTGGCCTCATGGATATAGTCTAATTAATTATATGAAAATTGTAAGTTACTTTATTACTTTGATAAAGTAATTAATTTAATAGATGGTTTAAAGTGTGTAATACAGAACTTAATGTATAAACTTTAACAAGACTTATACGTTTAATAGGTGGAGATGAAAGGACTAACTGGTGTTATAAAGTTTGACCACCAAGGATTCAGGAGCGATTTCAGTCTTGACATTATCGAATTAACAAGGGACGGCTTGCAGAAGGCCGGGACGTGGAATTCCTCGGAGGGCGTCAATTACACGAGATCCTACGGCGATAATCAAAAGCAAATAGTGGAAATACTACAGAATAAAACACTCATTGTCACAACTATTCTGGTTTGATTTCTTTTTATAAACAAACTTACATACATTTGTAAATATTTACAGTAAAATGCATATTTGTGGTTTGAATTAACGATTACTGGAGAACAGTTAAGGGCATTAGGAGGTCAAAAAATTAATACCGTCGCCTTTCCGATAAATTATAGATTAAGTAAGAACAGAAGTAGCAGCATTATGCGTACATTTTACAAAACAATTTTTATTCCAGAGTGCTCCATATTGTATGAGAAAAGAGGCAAGTGAAAAGCTTATTGGCAATGCGCAGTTTGAGGGCTACGCTATTGATCTGATACATGAGATATCAAAAGTACTTGGCTTTAATTATACTTTCAAACTTGCACCCGACGGACGATACGGCTCTCACAACCGAGAGACCAAAGAGTGGGATGGAATGATAAGAGAGCTGTTGGAACAAAGAGCAGATGTTGCTATAGCCGATCTTACGATCACCTACGACAGGTATGTGTACAACTTTGCTCTTTAGAATTGTAAAATTATTTATTTCATACAATCCTTTGTAAGCTAGACCTTGTTTTCTTCTAATATCTATTTGGACAGTGTTTGGAATGTGATCTTTGTTGAAGATCATAATGGTTCCAAGGGGTCCTTGGGAAAGACAAGATACGTTCTGAATAGTGAAATTTGAAAAATCTATTTATGTATTGTGATGCATTATAAAATGTAACCGTTTAGTGTAAAAGGATATTAAATAGATCAAATCAATATTTAATACGACATTGTTTTTCTCTTTTTTTAATTACGTAAGGTGTATATTTTCTTTGCACAACAGGGAACAAGTGGTTGATTTCACGATGCCGTTCATGAATCTCGGCATATCGGTTTTATATCGGAAGCCTATAAAGCAACCGCCAAATTTATTCTCCTTCCTATCGCCTCTTTCCTTGGATGTTTGGATTTATATGGCAACAGCGTATTTGGGAGTTTCTGTACTTTTATTTATTCTTGCAAGGTGCGTAAAATATGAATAAGTTTTCAAATTTTACTTTAAACTGCTACAAAAATTTTATATTATAATTAATATTGAATTTGAAATAAATTTTAAGAATATTCGTGCAGGAGAAATGTTTTTCTGAACTAAAGTGTTTATTACTTTACATGTGAATTTCTATTGTAGCAGTAATTAGGTATGTTACATCAAATCATTGAGATTAACAAGCATTATGTACTTTGCTTAGACTAGTTAGGTGTTATAAAGATATACGGTGACTTAAATTTTATTAATATTGTATTTAATATTGCATTTAACAAATGAACAAGTTTTACCATACGTTGAATACCACTAGGTTCACACCATACGAATGGCATCCAACACACTCATCGGATGGCGAAAAATTGGAAAACATTTTCTCGTTAGCCAATTGTTTGTGGTTCGCTATCGGATCCCTTATGCAGCAAAGTTGTGATTTTCTGCCCAAGTAAGATATGAGATTCTAAAAACGCAACGCGTTTTAAAACAGTGACCGCAGCGAATTCGACTAGAATGAAATGGGTAGTAAATCCACGGCTCCATTGTAAAAAATCATCATACAACTAATAACTTCGTTCAATAATACTCTTGAATTTCGTGATCAAAGTTTAACATGGCTTTTTGTGGGAGTTGACGGGAGCATTTATGATTCGTGAATTCATTAATGGGCTGTATTTGGGCGCAGGTTCAGCCCCTACGAGTGGGACAGCCCCGGGAACTGTATTGACGAGCCCCAAGTGCTGGAGAACCAGTTCACTCTGTTGAACTCGCTTTGGTTCACTATTGGATCCTTGATGCAGCAAGGTTCGGATATCGCACCGAAGTAAGTGCACATTGGCTAACAGATAGCTTCTACGGTTGCAGATATTTGTTTACAGCTAGAAGAAATAGTTTACACTTTCCAACGCTAGCAAGTTTGTATCGATCGATTCTTCTGTACCAAGCTAAATTTCTAGTGTCAAAACCTCCGGAAGTTCCGTTTCTTTATAAAATGGTACTCCATGTTTCCTCTAACCTTGGAAAGTTTCTGACAAATATCGTCAGTTTGTTGGTGGTAAATAATTCAAATGTGGATTTTATTGTCAATGTCTTCTTCAATATCAATTTTGTCTGAACACTGTTTCCCCTTTCAACCCAAGAGGGATCAGATTTCTATAAGATCTTTCTTAGGAAGAGCCACATATTGAATCTCACGTTGCCATTGTCATTAATCCCGTTAGTCTCTTGTTTTATATAGCGACAGAGAATTTAAAAATAAAGTCATCAAACATTAACTAGTTGCGTTTAATTAGAAATCCTAAGCTAATAAATCCCGGAAATAGATCTGTTGGCAAAATTTGATTGTCTATGTTTCAAAGGGACCGCAACAACCCTTTGTGAAGTTTAAACATTGTCACCCATTAAATTATGCAATGGGATGAGATTATTGGATATTTCGCTATATTGTATTTTATTATATTGCTAGGAATTCATTTTCAAAAACTTTCCCAGTGTAGTATCTATAGCTTGCTGCATCAAGTTGTTAATTGTATTATGTAGATGTTAGTTTAGATATTGTGTTTGTGTTTTTGAGTGTTTTTAACTGTGAGATTCTACTACCTAAACACATGTACAGTCGGGGATACTGACGGTGTTTCACTTTAAAAGCTACAATCGTTTGAACATTTTGAAACGTGACGCGCGAACGTAATCCAACAAAACGTAGATTATAAATGAATCTGTACGAAAAAAAGTCTGTTAGTGATGTACGACTAGTTTCTTTTTATAATTATTGCTATCTAATTAGTCATTTGTAGGAAGAAGTGGAGTTAGTCTCGTTGCAATGAACAAAGCAATTTTTCCTGAATTGGAACACCGCTGGTTTCCGCGACTGTACATAATATTATATCCATTGTCTAAGATTATTTTTATCCCTCTTAGCCTGTCTATATGTTTACGTACAAGTATTTCAGCTGTGAAAAAGTTATTGTAATTATTGTTTTTCTTTAGTAGTTTTTTTTTTAATTATCGTTTTTAAACAGGGCTGTATCAACACGAATGGTTGCTGGAATGTGGTGGTTTTTTACATTGATAATGATATCCTCTTACACCGCGAACTTAGCGGCGTTCCTCACAGTGGAAAGAATGGACTCGCCCATTGAAAGCGCCGAGGACCTTGCTAAGCAGACTAAAATTAAATATGGAGCTTTGAAAGGTGGTTCTACTGCTGCATTTTTCAGGGTAAAGTTTTAATTTTATTAGTGTTAATTAGTATAGGTACATTGCTAAGTAAACTTCTTTTACAGATATTTTTAAATTAAGTAGTAATTTTTAATTAAAATGACTTTTATGAAGTCAAAGATTATTATCTACGCATATTTAACTAAGTATTTTGCTTACAATGAACAAAAATCAATGGATCTATATTACAATGTCCTTATTTATTTTTGGTACATAGGATTCAAACTTCTCAACATATCAGCGAATGTGGTCTTTTATGGAATCCGCAAGACCGTCTGTATTTACTAGTAGCAATAAAGAAGGCGAAGAGCGAGTAATGCGTGGTAAAGGCTCCTATGCATATTTAATGGAATCTACTACTATCGAATATGTCGTCGAAAGGAACTGCGATCTTACGCAAGTTGGAGGAATGTTAGACTCCAAAGGATACGGCATTGCAATGCCCCCAAGTAAGTAAAAACTAACGGTTCATATTATTTTAATACTTTCGAGACTATTATTATTAGGAATTTAGGACATCCTCTTTTTTATATGAGTTATAACATATGTGTATATATATGACCGTCGCGACGCGATAGCGAATAAAGCCGGTAGCCACTCACCCTGAAGAAGGACCCCCGACGGGTCTGAAACTGGTCGGTGCCTACACCGGAGTGTTTTCACGTGAGTTTAGCCGTGTTATAACTCATATAGTATAATGTCTCACGAAAGTTTTAATAAGTTAATCCTCTTTTTTGCTAAAAAGGGAGTTAGTACACCAAACATAACATTTTTAGATTCACCATATCGTACTGCTATCAGTGGAGCTGTTTTAAAGTTGCAAGAGGAAGGGAAATTACATATTTTAAAAACAAAATGGTGGAAGGAGAAACGCGGAGGCGGTTCTTGTAGGGTAAGTTTACTAATACGATATTACAAAATGGATAACTACTATTTTTAGCACAAGTAAAATTTGTTCGAATGTTTTAACAGCGTGTATATTAATTTTGTCAAGAATATTGATAAATGTGATTGGATTATACAGGATGAAACCTCAAAATCGTCGTCGACCGCCAACGAACTGGGCCTCGCGAATGTAGGCGGCGTGTTCGTCGTACTAATGGGGGGAATGGGGGTGGCTTGTGTCATTGCCGTCTGCGAGTTCGTTTGGAAATCTAGGAAGGTGGCCGTCGATGAAAGGGTGTGTTTATTTTAAACGATTTAATTTATCATTAATTTCTTTAAATTATTTTGCATAAACATTATTTTGATTTTCCATATCTATTGTGTTTTATTTAACCGCTTTAACCGCTATTTCATTTTGTTCTAGGTTTATTTTTGAATGTACGTTATATAGGTAAAATACTTTGACTAATCTAAGTAGCCGCTAGATCGGATACCTAATTTATCATTTCAAATATTTCTTTCAATGACTACAATAAAATTAATCTATGTTTTTTTATCGATGCCGCAATGGATTTATCAGAAGGAAGAGGTAAACTTTTTCTGAGCATAAAATTATTTTATTTTGTGTAAAATCTACCTTTGATAACTTTGTGGGCCCAGGCGTCTCTTTGTTCGGAAATGGCTTCGGAGCTGAGATCTGCGCTCAAGTGCCCGAGTACTGGCAGCGGTGGGGGGCCAGCTAACACTAGGGATGGAGCTGGGTCTCCATACCTTCACTATGGATTTAGTACAAAGAGCCAGCTCCACTAGCGCCATGACTCGGCCTCCTCGCCAACAAGCGATGTGTAGGCCTAAGGACAATACGTACACCGAATACTGCCGGAATTACGTGTTTTTTAGTATTAGCAAGTAATAAGTGTGTGAAAATTATGTTATTATTTTTACGTTGATAATGTAATTCATATGAATGATGTGTGATTAAATGAAAGTCGAGTACATTTAAAAAAATATCAACAATTAAGAACTCTTTAAGGAAACATTAGACTTAAGTGTGTTCTCGTAATTAGTTTATGTTCTAAAAGAATACTTGATTACGTGTATTCCTGAATGGTATAGTGAAAAGAACGAAAGTTTGAAATGTCTTTTATTAATTAAATTTTTATCGCTTCTTAAAAAATAGAGATATGAACGTGATCAATCGTTATACACGTGGATATCTAGCCAAAAACATACAAACAAAACTGTTTCTTATTATATCGGGGAAGACGATAGCGTGTTTTGTTACAACGTGTCGTCGAATGAAGTTCAAGGCAAGATGAGCACAAATATGTTTTTACTATAACAACTTAAAATGATGTTATACTTGTTCTGTCAACTGACTGCGTTATCAGTTTCAAAATTAAGTATAAATTCAAAATATAAACCACTAGGATATTAATATTATATACTATTTATGGGCTTTTGTTTATATTTTTTTAATTTATTTAATGTAATATTAATACCGTTTTCAAGTTGAAACAATAAAGTTAGTTAAAAATATTGCAAAGTAAATTTAACGTAGAATATGGTCTTAGATATAAATAAATTATGTTAGGCCACTATTTTAAATGTTATAAGTACTTCTATATAAATGTACATTAAAGTTGAATGAGACTTTGAGATGCCAGATTAGATTAATTGTGCCAAATTTTGAAGGCTCAATTAGTAGTCTGTAAATATTACTATTAAATAATGTTTACTATTAAGATGATAAAAGTATTTATACTCAATATCTACGCTCAGTTGTCTATGAATAAAAGCAACTTCGAGATAATAGTGAGTAGCTGTGGTCGCCTCGGCGGGTACACTGCCGCGCACCCAGATTTGTAAATACATATTTAAGTTTTAAAAAATGCTATACCAATACAATAATCTACTTTTTTGAGATAGCAAAATAATAATTAAAACGTTTTTTGTTATTTTAAAACATTAGAATATTTATTATTATAATAGAATATTAGAGATATTTTGAGTTTCCATATCTATTGTGTTTTATTTAACCGCTTTACCGCTATTTCATTTTGTTTTAGGTTTATTTTTGAATGTACGTTATATAGGTAGACTACTTTGAATAATCCAAGTAGCCGCTAGATCCGATACCTAATTCATCATTTCACATAATTCTTTCAATGCCACAAATTCAGAATAAAAAACACTAGGATATTACACACTATTTCTAGGCTTTTGTTACATTTCTTAATTTACGTAAATGTAATATTAATACAGATTAAAAGTTAAAACACTTCAGTTGATTAAAAATTGCAAAGTAAATTTAACGTAGAATATGGTCTTAGATATAAATAAATTATGTTAGGCCACTATTTTAAATGTTATAAGTACTTCTATATAAATGTACATTAAAATTAAATGAGACTTTGAGATGCCAGATTAGATTAATTGTGCCAAATTTTGAAGGCTCAATTAGTAGTGTGTAAATATTACTATTAAATAATTTTAACCATTAAGAATAATGTAACTTTTACTATTAAGATAATAAAAGTATTTATACTCAATTTCTATAAATAATAATAATAATACAAACAAAATACACTAAAAACATAATATGCTCAAAATAACAATGCACTAAAAAGTAACCAAATAATTTAAGTGTATTGTTTTTTTGAGAATATTTTGTATTTAGTGTACTTTGTTTGGAAGTCGGTTTTGTTTTTTTATTAAATTTTTTATTCATTTTACGATTTTTAGTGATTCTAAACGTTGCAATATGATGATGATAAGCTTTCAAACAATGAAATACCTAAATTGGTTAGCTAAGAAATGAAGTAAAGGACTGATACATCGTTGCGATCATTTCCTCGTAATTCTGAACGGCCGCGCGCCGCTGTTGCCCGTGACTTTTAATATTTTGATATCTTCTAGAATATTGATCAGAGTTACATACTGTAAAAGGCAATTATAATCTACATTTAATACTCTAACCTGAAAATATATTTATTTGGATAAGGATTCGTACCAAATAAGAATAAAAGCGTCGTAAAGTAAATGGATTGCATTTCAATTGATAGTTCTCGCGAAACAAATGGTTATTGTGCGACAACCTTAAGATATAATAGAAGAGAAGCTATCGCGGACTTTAATTTAGCAAATTTAAAGAGGCACAATTCTTCCATAAATCATTTTTATATAAGTCTTATAGTTAAGGCTACGTAAGCAAAGAAAGCAAAAAAGACCCCAATTTTCGTCTCACGATTTGGAGCTAAAATATTTAACTTCGCCGTAGTCTTCGACTCCAAAAATTTAACAAATAAAATGACACCCACCTGGAGCATTACCTTCCGGATAAAAACAATCTTCAAAATCGGTCTACTGTGCGCAGATATGCGGTAACACACATAAAAAAATATACAGACGAATTGAGTACCTCCTTCTTTTGGAAAGTCGATCGAAAAAATGCTATACCAATAAAAAAACAACTTTTTTGAGTCCTTAAAATAATAATATTATAAGTTTTTTTTATTTTTATATAATAAAAGATTACAATATGTATTATTCTAATAGAATATTAGAGATATATATTCATATCTATTAATGTGTTATATTTAAAAGTTTTAACCGCTATTTCATTTTGTTCTAGGTTTATTTTTGAATGTACGTTATATAGGTAAAATACTTTGAATAATCTAAGTAGCCGCTAGATAGGATACCTAATTTATCATTTCAAATATTTATTTCAATGACTTAAATTCATAATATAAAACGGCAGAATATTATACACTATTTATAGGCTTTTGTTTACATTTTTTAAATTTATGTAATGTAATATTAATACCGTTTAAAACTTAAAATATGTTGCAAAGTAAATTTAACGTAGAATATGGTCTTAGGTATAAATAAATTATGTTAGGTCACTATTTTAAATGTTATAAGTACTTCTATATAAATGTACATTAAAATTGAAAGATACTTTGAGGTGCGAAATTAGATTAACTGTGCCAAATGTTGAAGGCTCAATTAGTAGTCTGTAAATATTACTATTAAATAATGTTTACTATTAAGATGATAAAAGTATTTATACTCAATATCTACGCTCAGTTGTTTATGAATAAAAGTAATATGTAAAAACATATTTAAGTTTTAAAAAATACCATACCAATACAATAATGTATTATACTTTTTTGATATAATAAAATAATAATTAATAAGTTTTTTTTATTATTAATGTAAGAGATTTGAAAATTTATTATTATAATAGAATATTAGAGATATTTCGAAATATTTATAGTGACGTTATTTATAATATATAGATGAAAGTAAACCTAATTAAATTTACTGTCGTAAAATGTATGTGTAATTACAATTTAATGGCCAAATTAAATATTTCTATCATATGTTTAACCGTGAATTTTCACTGCAAATATACTCGTAGAGTAATTATTTATTTCTAGAAGAAATTTTGGAAATACCTTGGAGCTTTTGGAGGAGCATTATAGCAGTCAAAACCCACGGTATACAGATCACGCTGTGCCAATATGCTCGAAAAAAAATTGTATTGAAATTTGTAAAATTAGTCTTTTTAATGATTAGAGTTTTGTCTGTGGTTTAAATTTGTAAATAAATAATCTATACAATTTACATCTTTTATTTTAATAACACCAATCCAACTCATTCGCAGGAAACGTCAGAAATTACCCATTTGATTCATATAAGGTATTTTAATACAATTTAAATTCTCATCATTTAAGAACTCGATCTCACAATTAAATTGCAAACTTCGCCTGTAAAAAAATGTATTTCATTAGTTTATTAGTTTAACCCACATAAGTTTAATATAAAGAAAAATTCGAATGGTGTACACATTAATATGTTCTCTGTACATGGATGTACAAAATCTGGCCGCGCGTGTAAAATTTGGGTCAACTTAAACAATAACATAGAATGAGGCTGTGAATAATTAGGGTCACTGTGTAGTTCACTTAGTATTGAACACATGTCTGTACTGCGTGGTATATTATTTTAATATATACGGAATTATAGACTTACGGAATTAAAAAAGTACACAAGTAATAATCCGTAGGTCAAAATTTTCGCATTTCGTAATATAGTATTATATTATTACCACATTATCTTTAACTAGCTTTCGCCCGCGACTCCGTTCGTGTGGAATTTAAAAAAACAAAAGTGTGTAGCCTATGTGTACTTCCAAACTATCCTCTACGTCTATGCCAAATTGCATCGAAATCCGTTCAGCCGTTTAGGCTACAAAATCTATCAAACATCCATCCATCTATACTTTCGCATTTATAATATTAGTAAGATAGTGTCATATTTCACGGTAATCAGTTAGTGCAATTTCCTTAATAAATGAAATCTGTGGAAACTGGCTTCCTACTGCCAAAAAAACATATACAAAACATATTATAGCTCTCAATATGGATTTGTACTAAACTTCAACAGAAAGTCAGAGTTATGTTTAAAAAGTTGACATTAACTTTGCCGTTCGTAGCTTAATAAAAATACACTGCTAAGTTCACAATTTGCAAAAAAAAATTACTTGAATTTCAGTGGAACATGTTTTTGCGAAGTTCATTTACAAAGTATATGCCGGCCTTATGTTATATTCAAGTTAATTCCGTGAAATTATTACTCTAGAGGGTGAAATAATTTTAAATTCAATTACATACCACTTTTTATTTATTTCAAACTTTAAAGTTGAAATAACAGTATACCGAAAGAGGTCATATGAACGCAAGCCTAATATTTCTTTAGTAAAAAATTGTAATTTGAGACTCAAAATTTTATTTATAATAGAAATGTTAAAAGTATTCACGAATTTGAAGCCAAAGTGTGATCGAATTCTATACTGGCAATCGTTGCTTAAAGTAACTAAACCAAAAGAAAAGATTCACAGAACTCTTATAATCAGCAATTACTCGTATCTTACTAATATTATAAATGTAAAAGTTTAGATGGATGGATGTTTGCTAGAGTTTGTAGTCTAAACAGCTTAAAAGGAACTCGGTGAAATTTGGCATAGATGTAGAGGATAGTCTGTAAGAATCTGTAAAAGAGTCTGTAAAAAAATGAGTAGCCTTTGTGCTACTCATTTTTTTTAATACCTCGCGGACGGAGTCGCGGTCGAAAGCTAGTTTAATTAAAATTTACTTATTAGTCTTACATCTTTTAGTTCTTCAGTCGATATACTTTTTACCTTTTAATTAAATATAAGCTGACGAAACCGACGCCACTTACCTAATTAGTCTCAAAGCAGACCTCCGCTCTTTGCTGAAAACTAACGGCTGGCATCACAGCCCTCGAAACACCAAGGTTACTCGTACTTTGAACTGCTGTTTGCGGTGATTTTAATTAGCCACTGTAAAGGTTTATTAATAAATCTGACAGAAAATAATTGTTAAAATAAAAACTTTAACGACTACATTTTTTTACCACATCGTATTAGCTATATTACTGAGAAGAACAAGAATCATACGGCATCATCATCACCAGCTCAGTATACGTCCCCACTAAGGGGCTCTGGTTACCCTATGTTAGGGTGACGAGGCCATAGTCAACCACGCTGGCCCACTGCGGGTTGGTTGACTTCACACATATCTTTGAATTTCTTCGTCGATATGTGCAGGTTTCATCACGATGTTTTCCTTCACCATAAGAACGTAACGTAAAATATCTACATATGAAATTCGAAAAATCGAAAATCACATTGGCCCACGGTGAGATTCGAACACAGGACCTGTGGGTTACGAGTCAAGGGCTCAAACCCCTGGGCCACCGACGCTCTTATCTTAATCTAACGGCATATAATACATCAAAAAGGCTTTTTATAAGTCACGATGAAACTATGTTGGCACTGATCTGTGTAAATGGATAGTTCTAGAACTTAGATCTTTTGTTTCGTTTTGACTTAAACGTGCCTGTCGAAGTTAATGACAGTTAATTCTATCTCTATTCAATAGAGTACTTGATACCAATGTACCAAGATGGCAAAAAACTAAATAGGCACAAAGTACCAAGTCTTGACCCTATACATTAATAGAGGTCAGTCCATTGTGAATGAGTAAAATATTTCTATATGAAAAGCAAGGTGAGAATTCACAAAGAAACAATAGATTTGAATGGTCAGTTAATTTTCAGGTACGTTAAATTCATGTTACCTTTTGCAACATAGCTGAAATACAGCTGCATTATTTCAGGTAGTCTTGCGTACATTTCACCACTTTGTTTCTTAAGTCTAGAATATTTTCACAAGAGTCTTGACGTCAATCTACTAATATACTTGTCTTTTATAACATTTAAATAAAAGCTCGAGTGTCAACGCAACTAGACTCTCGTCCTGTGATGATGTCTGACACCCACTTGCTAACTGAATTGCTATTCAGTACGGAGCCCTTACATGACATATTTTAAAGTACCCTCCATATTTTTTTCACGTTTTTTGTTAATAC
>LD700012.1:167437-183843 GCA_003118335.3 Papilio memnon | reverse complement strand
GGAGTCGCGGGCGAGAGCTAGTCTATTCATATTTAAATTAACCGAAAACTTGTAATTATTTTCATCTCCTAAATCGTTTACAAAGCTATACACTAACATGTATTCGATTCAAATGATACGTCGTCGTGAACAAGAGTCGTTAAATTTATGCTTATTTTTACTTAATCTATATCTATACTAATATTATAAAGAGGAAAACTTTGTCTATACTAATATTATAAAGAGGAAAGATTTGTATTTTTGTATTTATTGAAATAACTCAAAAACTACGGGGCCAATTTTGAAAATTCTTTCACCGTCAGAAAGGTAATTTTTAACTTCGCGCGGGTGAAGTCGCGAGCCACAGCTAGTATTCTAGAAGTCCTTAATTGCTGATATGTGTTACATCGATAGGTTTAATAAGACTCCAAGAGATATTGAAACACGCGGAGCCAGGTCACAAATGGTTTGTGCGTAGACTAATACCCGGCGGTGACAATAGACCACTATTCAAAGCAGTGAAGACAACGGGAGCTACGCGAGTTATCATCGATTGTCCAGCAAACAGGATTCTTGAATATTTACGGCAAGCTAACGAAGTTAAATTTTTCGAAGACTACATGGTATGTTCATTTTAAGCCAAGTATTGATTTACGACAATTATATTAATAGTGCTTATTAAATATGTCTCAAATAGTAAAACTCAGCTACTGACTTCCCTATTTTATTATAATAAATATTATAAGTACAAGTATTCTGGCGTTTTTCTTAATGATAAGTATTAAAATTCGGATAAGTTTTGATTCGTATCTTTTACAGAGTTATGTTCTCATGTCACTCGATGCTCATACATTGGATCTCGAAGAACTTCGATATGGTCTATCAAACGTTACCACAATGCGAATTGTGGATCATTCCGATTCAAGAACACTTTCGTATTTAGCAGACTGGAAGACAAGGGGTGCGTCTGATGTCGAAATACCCAAAACAACCCAAGAAATAACAGTATGTATAATTAATAAAGATAGAATTATTATTGGTACTAAAGAAATAAATTTGAAAAGAAAATTTTCTTAATTATTTTAATTTTTTAATTTAAAGGTAGAAGCTGCACTGGCCAGTGATGCGGCAACATTAATAACAGATGCATTTAAAACTGCACCAGAAGGATTTACTATAGAACCACAAGAACTTAAATGTGATTCTGAAAGTAAATGGGAAGTTGGCGAGGAATTCTTAGACGCCTTACTAATGGTTTGTTACGTATTATAAAACCATGTTTGCTAAAACGGGTGAACATAGGCTTCACCTGATGATAGTGACTGCTATTCATAATATCTTAAAACAAATAAAAGCCCAAGATACTGCACATCTTATAGTTATCATAGGAAATATTTAAAACGAAAAGACCATTAATTGCTTTGAATCAAACACTAAGCTGGTTTTTTTTTGTAATTAGCTGATGTATTACATGTTTCAGAATCCAACAACTGGTATAACAGATAAAATAGTATTGGACAATTCAACGGGTGAACGAACTTATTTTAACGTCGAAATAATGGAACTATCTAATAGTGGTTTTAACAGCATAGCGAAATGGAATTCTATCACTGGCTATAAATATGCTAGAACAGCGGTGGAAGTTTCAGATTTATTAGCTGAGAAATGGCAAAACAAAACTTTTAGAGTAGTATCAAGAATCGGAGCCCCATACCTGGTTGAAAAGACTCCCAAAGATGGCGAAGAATTATCTGGTAATGACAGATATGAAGGATATTCTAAAGATTTGATACATGAAATTTTATCGGAAATACTACATCTCAATTACGAGATAATAATAGTACCGGGAAATGGTTACGGTTCATACAACAAAGAAACTAAAACTTGGGACGGTCTTATAGGATATCTACTGGAACGGGTTTGTTTCTTTGTTTACTTGAATCTGCAATAAAATTGTCATAAAATACAAAATAATAATTTTATTACAGAAGGCTGATTTAGCTATTTGTGATCTAACAATAACGTACGAGCGACGATCCTCGGTTGACTTTACAACGCCTTTTATGACTTTGGGAATAAGTATTCTGTATTCAAAACCAACACCTCCTCCTCCTGAATTGTTTTCCTTCCTTAAGCCATTTTCAGTAGATGTCTGGATTTATATGGCAGCGGCTTATTTAATGGTTTCTTTACTACTTCACATACTAGCTAGGTAAGAAAGTCTTAACTAAGAAAATTACTTTTAGTATATTTTGTTTATTTTAATGGGTATTTTCCAGATTAGCACCAAAAGACTGGGAGAATCCTCATCCGTGTGATAAATCTCCAGAAGAATTGGAGAATATTTGGCACATCAAAAACTCCTGTTGGCTAACTGTTGGTTCAATTATGACGCAAGGGTCAGATATTCTACCAAAGTAAGAAGTTACGACCATACATTTCTTCATTTGCATAATGATACCTGATTCCAACAACCAACTAACATTTAGAAGACAATATCCTTTTTAAAAATTATTTTAAAATACCTTTTAATCTTCCTTCTTCCATCAACATTTTCTTATGTATAAAGAAGTAACATTTCTTAGAGGATATTCAACGAGATGGGTTTGCGGAATGTGGTGGTTTTTTGCACTGATTATGTGCTCCTCGTATACTGCAAACTTAGCTGCTTTCCTCACTAATGCCGCCATGGACGATTCAATAAAAAGCGCTGAAGATTTGGCAATGCAAACTAAAATTAAATATGGTACGGTACAAGGTGGATCTACGTATTCATTCTTCAAGGTAAAACATAATAAAGTATTTTTTTACAATTGAAAATTATTTAATACAGAGCAAAATTTGTAAACCAATTCATGGATAATTAATAAAGACTCGTGTATCGTGTTAATTTAAACAGACGAGTGCAATTGCACAATAGAATAATTTAAAGCGACGAATAAAAAAATTGTACTGTTTAAGCGTTCAAATGTGTCAACGTTTCAAAAGATGTGGGGAACCATGGAATCGACACGACCCTCTGTATTTGTTAAAAATAACGACGAAGGAGTGGACAGAGTGATAAAAATGAAAAAGAAATATGCCTTCCTAATGGAATCAACTGCCATTGAATACCAATTAGAGCGGAACTGTAATCTAATGCAAATCGGTAGCACATTGGATTCTAAAGGATACGGCATAGCTATGCCATTTGGTACGTAAATAAACGTAACCGTTTCCAATGCTTAAATAAAAAAAATATAATGTCATCCCTTTTTATCTCTCTTTATGTTTTAGACTCATCATACCGCACAGCTGTTGATAACGCAGTATTAAAATTAGCTGAAAGTGGAAAATTAGTTGAACTTAAAAATCGTTGGTGGAAAGTCCCAAAGGAACTAGCATGCGTTGTAAGTTACTGTTACTTTTGTAATATAGCTACATAGATTTGTAATGTACTACTTTTTATTTAACAAATACAGAAGTATTACGATGACTATAATAATATCAAACGTACATAATTTGCTTCGTAGCTGTGATATGTAAAACGTTTTGGGGTCGATTTCACACGGGTATATAATAATGATAAGATAATTTTCACTGTATTTTTTATTATTCTAATTAGGCTGTCCGTCACAATGTCAGCTTTTTTAAACTTTTGTACTCTGTAGTCAGAGGAAGCAGGAGAAGAGGGTGCGAGTGCAGAAGAATTAGGCGTGGACAATGTAGGCGGCGTGTTCGTGGTACTCGGTATAGGCTGCGGAATGGCAGCGGCTATGGGGGGTTTTGAGTTTCTGTGGCACGTCAGAGAAGTGGCTATCGAGCAAAAGGTAATTATGATGATAACCATAAAGATATGCATGCATGTAAGGGAAGTATGAAAATGGAAGTTAAATACAAATACAAACGCAATTAAACATTTCATACAACATTCAATAAATAAAATTTATTTATTTGAAACATCCTTAAAATGTAAAACGATGTATAAGAGAGTTAAATAAGAAATATCCTATCCAGATGTCGCAAACGGATGCGTTTTGGGCGGAATTAGCTTTCGCTTTAAGTTTCTGGGAGACAGAGAAGCCCGTTGTTCATTCGAGGCCATCGTCATCCGCTTCGGGGTCTATAGCATCGAGGGCGTCGTCGGTACTACGCTCAGCGGCAGATCTTTTCCACCTTGATGTTTTTAAATAATTCAAACCTAGTGTGAACTCAAATTTGCTCACTCAACTTATTATTTGCTTAAATTGTACAATTTGGAATAAATTTACTTGAAAACTGACATGTTTGTTAATTAGATTCCCTTATTCCTTTATCTTTTAGTTGCCCTCTTTATCCTTACACGCTAGGTATCTTTTATTTAAAAATTCCTAATCGATAAGTGTTCTGTTTTTAATAAATCCTAAATAAGCAGGTAATCAATTAAATACCTCATTGAATTATGTTTTAACGTGTAATTAATATATTTCATCAAAATTGATGAAAGAGGTGGCAGCTCTGAGAACGGAGACGGCTCGGGACTGTGAGCGCTCGCGGCGCGATGTGGGCGAAACGGAAGGCGGCGCGGACCGCGGTGGTGCTGCGGGCTTGTGCAGCACGCGCGGATCTAGTGACGCCCGCCACTCGCTAAGCAGAGCCTCCTTGAAAGTCACCTGCAGCCAAAAACGACTTTAAACACGCACAACAAATACCATAATATACCATTAGTGGTATACATACAGAGGAGCGCTTTAACTTATGCCTACTTAAATTAGATTTGTTAAAAACGGCGTTGTTGTTCGTCGTTAGTCGAAAGTGACTAAAACGACTTTCGACTAACAACAGTGACTATTAAAATATTCGAAAAAGCTGCGAGGAAAGTATGGGGGATAATGACTAGGTGATGACTCCTATTTTTCGTTTTTGAATAGATAATCTAAGATATTAATTTATTCAATTATGTTAATATCCATTCTATAGCAGTAGCCTTTATTCGAATTTAAATACAATAGTAAATTCAACATTATAAATATGAACCTTACCTTTTCTTTGACAGAAATTTGACGCGCGTGTAAAAGGAAATTAATAATCGCCACAAAGAAACCTAAAACTCCTCCAAAACCCAACACTAAAAATATTCCACTGGTATTCTTCATTTGTAATGACCCGTTATCTTCTGCCTCGTTTGTAGATTTCTGATGAGAAAAAAAATTATAAATACCAATACGATGCCAAAATTCACATATTAAAAACTAAAATACCTCGCAATTCCCTTCTTTAACATCACTCTCCCACCATTTCTTTTTCATTGTAAGTAGATCTCCTGTCTCTTGCAATGCTAAAATAGCATTATCTACAAGCCGCTTGTAAGGAGAATCTGAAATATAATTGGACAAGCGCATCCAAATGCAATTACTTAATTGTGATAAAAACGACGCTTTAAAAAACTAAAATCTTGCTCTGGTTACAGACGTAATTATTCATAATTTTGTAAATAGCAATTGATTTATAGTTTAAAAGCTAAAACTCTTTGTAAGTTAAAAAAAAACATAAATCAGATCTCACTTTTATGCAATACGATTCCGTAATCCTTAGAATCTAGCTTAGAACCGACCATTTTCAAATCGCAATTCCTTTGCATGTAATATTCAATAGCAGTTGATTCCATAAAGAAGACGTAATTTCCTTTACTTCTCACTACTCTGTCTCTGCCTTCGTCATTATTGTTGGTAAACACTGTTGGCTTAGCGGACTTCATTACGGTCCAAATCTTTTGATACACCGAATCATTTGAATTCTGATTAAAAGAAATAAAATTCATAAATAGCACCTCATGAATTACTGCCTCACTCATAGTTATTTAATGGTTTTCAAATTAAATCGAAGCAGGCAGTTAGAAGGTAAAGACATAATTGCTGAAATTTGACCATGAATAATTTTAAACTTATTCCTACCTCAAAAAAGTTGTAAGTAGAACCATTAATGAGAACACCATACGAAACTTCGTTTTGTTCTGAAAGTTCTTTGACGTCTTTTATATCATTATCACGTCGACTGTTACTCAAAAATGTTGACATATTAGCTGTGTAGGATGCAGTCACTATGAGGGCGAAAAACCACCACATTCCTGTTACCCAACGTGATCCTGCTGCTCTAGAATCATGACACCATAAACTATTGAGATAAAAAAAAATCCTAGTAGCGCATAAGTAACAAAACACTACCGAAAAATTTAAGTGTTAATGAGTAAAGTCAACTCGTTACTAACAATACTATAATATTTGAATCTACTCATACCTTGGCAAAATATCACAACCTTGTGTCATTATAGCGCCGACTGTGAGCCACATACAGTTGTATAGGCTCCAAATATTTTGCAGATTTTCAGGATGTTGGTTACAAGGGTGAGGATTAACCCAGTCGCCTTGGCTCATTCTAAAAGTAAGACACTTAAAATACTGCTAAAGAAAATTTCAAAATGGTGTTAATTTTAAGGAAACCATCCGGACCAACGGAGTACACATTTACTTCTGCCACCTTCGAGATTGAACGTAATATTTAAGCCATAGCATCTAAAAGTTAAAAGAATATTTACCACAGCCTTCCTCACAAGTCATCTCTTTGTTCTTTGTACAAAATTAAAATAATTTTATTTTAATTTCTTGAGTACAGAGAGCCATATACATGCAGAGAGAAGATTAAACTTACCTAGCACAAATTAATAGAACGAAAGATACAATTATGTAGGCAGTTGCTAAATATAACCAAACATCCAGAGCCAAAGGCTTGATAAAAGAAAACATATCAGGTTGTTGGGGATCGCGTTCTCTGACCAGCATACTAATACCCAATGACATAAACGGCATCGAAAACTCTACAACTGCGCTACGTTCAGATGTTATTGTAATATCACTGATCGCCATTTCTGCATTCTGGAACAAATAGAGTTTCTCAAAATAACTGTTCATTTTTTTAATATCAAATATTTGAATTCAAAGATATCTTTATTACTTGCCAATTCTAGAACTTCTCCTATTAAACCATCCCACTTTTTTGTACCGGCTATTGGATTTCCAGCACTATTTGCATTAATTTTATATATTTCGTGCTTGATATCACCATATCCCTTTTGTTGTCTTATGTGTTTGAAAATAGCATCAATGAGATCTACTGCGTATCCCTTTTGGATCATAGTTCCATTTGCTTCTTCAACATCAAAATACGGCATACCTACTTTCATGGCAATCTAATACGAAGAATATTTTACTATAGTAATGTTATGTTAAAATTTAAATTATTTATAAACTGTACGTACCCTAACAACAGAATCCGAAGTTATAGCTTTAGATCTATCTGTAACCGCACTGTTTATCGTGAGGAAACTATCTGTTTTTGAATCCCACGTACCGACGTGAACAAATTGACTATCTTTATCTAATTTTGAATAATACAGTGTAAAATTAGTTCTTTTTCCATTCTCATCAAAAGTTATGTTTCCAGTAGTACCTCTAAATGTAGTCTGAAACAAAATATAAAGACATTTCTACTTTTGACGATACCATTGAATGTAATCTATATCTGTACGAATATAATAAAGCGTAAACACACACTTCTTTGTTGCCTAAGATGTCGGCAATTACAGCATATTTTTGTATAACTCTTACGTCACGCTTTAGGCTGTATAATTTCACGTCAGTAAACTTAAGGGGTAAATATTTTGGATAAAAACCCTAATGTGGGAAAGAGACCATAAGTTGCTGCCAACATCAAAGAAGCAATATTGCCATGGTTTGTCATCACGTCATGTCATTTTGACATTTGCAATTGATAATTTGACAAATGTAGGTAAACAATGAAATAAAGTTTTTATAATTTCACGCGGATGAAGCCGCATGGGAACAGCTAGTCATTAATATTATTGCATAGCTTATACCTACCTGAAGTAATACTTCCTTTAAAGCATCTCCATGTATCCACGCTTTTTCTTTATAAGCTGCTTTGTTCTCAGCAAAACATATTTCTGGTGGATCTACGTATTCCATCATATTCTCTTGTCTCATAGTACGAATAGCCTTTTCAAAATGATTTAGCGCATCTGCTGTTAGCGCTGTCTCTATCTAAAAATATATTCTTACAAGGTTTTAAATTATAGCTAAGAAAATTTGTACGTTAGTAAGTTTAACAGTGGTAGAGCCCGCTTTAACATCTTCGTACGAATGGGTCAGCTCGCCTGGTGCAATACCATGACCACACAGAAGACAGGCGTGAAGTGGGAGCAATTCCGCGTTTCGTCTGATGAGTGTGGTGCCGGAAGCCCAAATTAGGTCCCTTTTTCTTCCCACCCTTTTTCTCATAAGAATAGGATGGATAGGGAACGCGGAGTACAGTAAAGGAGACGCATAGGAAGAGGAAATATCCTTTTTATGTGCGTCTCCTCCTCCGTCGATTAAGTGCAGGAAACACATCCGCTATTGCGAATATCTATGGTCACCGGTCGCTTCGCCATTTTCGGCGGATTTCTGTGGCCGCTTGCTCGTTTGCCACCTAATAATATAAAAAAAATATCTTACCGTAACTGGTATTTCAGCAGTGTTTATACCGAAATCACTCCAAATGGGTTCATTTGATTTTGTCAAATGTAGAGTAGATACGTTTGCACGAAGTTGTGAGATCTCATCTAGTTTTATCAAGTACGAATCGAGGCCCGTCAAAATAAAACTCTGCAAATATTAAAAATGATAATATTATATTACTTAAACATTTTGTAGTAAGAAATTATGAAAAGCACAAACTACATTTGGGGAAAAAAACATTTCATAGAGTATCACCTACATTTCTATGTACCTGATATTGTGTTGAATTGTTCACAGAAACAATTTCTTTCATATACTTCTGGATATTGTTCACGTCACAATCTATTAAGTGGTAACTAATTCGTAGTACACCAAATACATTTTTGAATGTCTTCCGATTGTCACCATCGGGTTCTAGTTTTTCAAATTGTATCCGTTCATTGTTATATGGCCAAGAGTTTATTACTTCCTGAAGTCGTATAAAACCTGAAACGATTTTTTTATTGGTTCAAATCCTGCTCCAAGTGTAAATGTATTTTTGTGTATAGTTTGATCTGACATATGATTTCGACATCATTAACAAATTCAGCGTGTCTTCTGCTTAATGGAAAGAAAAGACCACTCTACTGTCCGTTGTATTCCATTTACAATCCATCTAATTGGCACCTTAAATTTTTTAACAAAAATTATAAAACAACTTACTGCCATCGTTTTCATAGAAGAACGTAAATCTGTCCCACTCTAACTCTTTGATAAGTGTGGCGTACGCTTTTGATATGAGCTCTGATGGTGGATGGTAGAAAAATGAAAACTCATCTTGGTCCGAGGTATCTGGTATTTGCCAAGCAACGGAGAGATGAGAAATCTAAAAAATATTTATATTTTTTGTCAGATTGGTCATAGCCAAACTTTATAAAATTACTTTAAAGTATAATATATCTATAATATAAAAAATTAACCCATATCCCTTTGTTCCTTTGAATAAATAATTTTTACTTTGCCCAAAACAAACACAAAGAAAGCCGACGCCTGTTAAAAAATGGCAGCAAATTTTGCTTTACAGCACAAGGCACATATCATAAATATACATATTTTATACTTACATGCAGTTTATTACACAGCAAGCAAGAGATATCACAAATACCATTCGTTGGTCGCACATCGATTAATGCTACTATACCTCTGTTTTCCGAAGTATCAGAGCACACTGAAAACACAATAAAGGCAGTACAACTATCAGAAAAAATCACAAGATGGCGCTCTATGGTGAGCATAATTCTTAGCATTTCAAAAAAGATCTTATCAGAATAAGAAAAGTGATTTCAAATTATTTCGATAAATAATAACATAAACAAAAAGCATTTAAATGTAAATACATACATTCTTGTGATACAGACAGTGAGTTGATGACATTTGGATGAAGAATACGACCTTGAAATGGTTTTGAAGTATCCGAACTCGATAGTATTTTAAACACCTCTTCTGATCTTGAATTTGTTTCATGATTAAATAGTGCCCCTGAAAAAAACATACTTGTTATGAACTAATAATTTAAATTAAGAATTTTAGGTTATAATTCCGTACCTACGGGAAAACGAGAGAAAGTATCAACGTTCACACAAAGATAAGTAATAAATAGTAATAAAAATGAACTTATGGAAGACATAGTTAACATTTAAAATAGTTTCCCAGCTAGCATGAGGCGAGCGCGCCGGCCTCATGCCGTCTGAAATATTTTTGGAAAACAATTTTAGGTCACGCACTATAAATGTGGCAGAAACGAAGTGATATTTACGACGATTGCGAGTCTATTCGTTGTTTACTAATCTAAACTAAAAACAAATGAAGATGTGCAGTGTTTTGTGAATATTTAATGGTATAAAATAAATAAACATGCATTGGCTTGTGTTGTTTTTGTATCTAATGAGTCAAAAGTGCAGCGCACAGAGCAGAAACGATATCACATATCAAATAGGTATGTTACTGACCTTTGGCTTCCACTGACAAAATATTTGTACCAAATATATAATCATCTCCGTATAAAAAACTGGGACAATGTATTTTTTACAGCTGGTATTTTCGACCAGGAAGCAATTACTCAGCGTCTAGCATTCGATGACAGCATGAAAGATGCAAGCTTAGATGATTATAGACTGGAACCGATTATTATACCGCGTTCTAGACCGGATATTTATACAACATGGCGAGATTGTGAGTTAAAAATATCAAAGTTGCAATTTTTTATCGATTTTTATATACTGTAATAGTGGTTAAAATACTAGATTGATATAACAACACAGATGCGGCCTTGTCGTCTGACAATAAGAGTGTCTACCTTTCCCGTGCCACTTCGATCCACTCGAAGTATATTTGAATTGCTCATCCAAATGTATAGAAATTATTTTTCGTATTAGATTATACCGATTCGATTCCATATTTGTCAAGTAAACAATTTTCTTCTATTTCAGTATGTTCAAACAAAATGATGCAACCAATAGCAATAGTTGGCCCTCAAAGTCCATTCAAAAATACGGCAGTACTTGACCAGTGCTTTATTTCGAAAATCCCGCATTTACAAGTGACTTGGCAGCCTCCAGAGATAGAATATTTTGAAGATGACACGATAGTCGATAATAGCACTGAAAGTGATGGACAAGAGGATAATGTAGATTATAGGAAAATTATCATAAATTTTTATCCCGATAGCGACGAGATTTCCACAGCGCATGCAGCATTGTTAAAATATTACAAATGGGAAAATTTCGCTGCTCTTTATGAAGATGAATATGGTATTTTTTTTTCTTTTTGGATGGTCGTACGGATAATAATGAGTCTTGATAACTAAAGTTTGATTTTTTCAGGCTTAATGCGTATACAGAAAATTTTAGCCGAATACACAGACCAGTATCCAGTAACTATAAGAAAACTTGAACCTGATGGTGACAATTATAAAGTAATTAAAAGTCATCTATCACGAAAATGATCTCCGAAAAAATTGTAATTACATAATTTTATTGCTTTTCTTTTTAGGTTTTCAAAGAATTGCAGAACAGTCAAGAAACTCGCTTTTTTATTGATTGTCACGTGGATAATGTTCTTAAATACATGGATATTATAAACATGTTAGATTTAGATGATTTTTATCAGGTATGAATCTATTTTTAAGTAATCTATATTCTAGTAGAATTTTTATACTCTTTTTGTTTTTTTTTTTTTGCAGCATTATATTTTCGCGTCACTGGACACTTCGATCGTAGCTCACAAGCTGACTAACTACCGATGTAACATCACATGGCTTAGTATCACAGAATATGATAAGTTAATAGATGCCCAGCACTTCTTAGCCCAGAGAGTTGAACGATGGGCTATCAACACTGTTTCACCACCAGTAACCGACATGCCGGTATTAAAGAATTCAATTACTCCACTAATAGAGAATCTGCTGCACTCTAATCAGAGAATCTGCTGACGTTTAAACATTTTTTTTTAAATTCCGACACTACAATTTGTTTTCTCTAACATTAGATTTTCGTGGATTAGATTCTAGATTCATCACGTAGTATCGTGAATTTCCCTAAAATATGTCCACAAAACCAGTTTTCTGTCTGAATCTCTGAAAAAGACAGCTGACATATTGTTCTGTGTATGTGTTGTATGGTTATTTAGCAATGGATTGTTATAGTTATGATTTCCAGATAGAGGCATTGCTTATGAACGACGTAGCAAACCATGTCATGAAAGCTCTTACAACTGTAGAAAAAAGAATATCTATCCAAAAACCTCCAACATTCTCATGCGACTCTGAAGATGTATGGGAACACGGAGGTTTGATGCAACAAGAAATTTTGAAGGTTAATTGTTTTGCAAACTCACTCAAGCAGTAATTGAACAGATGTACTAAAACGTTTTTTTTTCTTATTCGAAATTCCAGACGAAAACAACCGGTGTCTCTGGAAACATCGAGTTTGATGAAATGGGTAAAAGGACAAATTACCTTCTACACGTCAACGAAATATATCTAAGAAAAAGGCAAACAATAGGTAATTGGGAGTCCTCTGCGGGAGGAAATATAATAGAGGATCGACCGGATGCTGACAACATTGTTAATCAGCAAACGAGAAAACATTTCTACGTAAGTAGGTCCTTGGAGATCGCAAAAAAACATTCTTGTAAGATAATTCAATATTTCTTTTTGTACTCAATACACTTTTGTAAATCATTGATTTTTATAATAAAGAGCGCTCTAGTGAATGAATTGTCGATAACGTTAGAAGTGATGATTACTCATGAAAAAAGGTCCTGCCTGACTTGAGAGACTAATTGATGTGTTTAGAAACGTTACTTTTGTTATAAATAGATAAGGCGCAGGTTGTAGAAAGGGTATAAATAATTGTTTCTAATTTTCAAATAACTACATATGTTCATGGCGATATACGAAAGTCAAATACTTTATTGACTCAGAAATTTTATTTTAGTTTAAGTTATTTATGTCCAATAAATCACTTAATCAACGATTGATTTCCCCGAAATAATGATAATGTAAAATCCGTTTCGTAGGTTATATCTCGTAAAGCTAAGCCTTACTTTTATGAAAAAGAAAAATGCACTACACTTGAATGTGAAGAGGAGGACGACGGGGAGAGATACGAAGGTTTCTCAGTTGACCTGGTTAAACAAATATTTGAAACGCTTAAGAAAGAAAACTTTAATTATACGTATTCATTTAAATATGATACAGATTATATTTATGGTCAATACGATAAAGAAAAAAAGAAATGGAATGGTTTGATTGGTGATTTATTGGATAAGGTTGGTAATAAAATTAATGTAAGGTAAATAGCAAAAGCATATGAACATTTCCAGTTTTATAAATTTAATAAATTCTCCACAGAAAGCTGATTTGGCAGTTTGTGATTTGACAATAACAGAAGAAAGAAAGAAAGTTGTTGACTTCTCTGTACCTTTTATGAGTTTGGGAATAAGTATTCTGTACGTGCAAGAGAAGAAAGTAGACCCAGGAATGTTTTCATTTCTAAATCCTTATACATTTGAAGTGTGGATGTATATAGCGACAGCATATTGCGTTGTCTCTATTGTTCTATTTGTTTGTTCGAGGTAATTATTTTGAATATTAACGAACTATTATCAATTACTAACCTAAGTATTTTTTTTGGTATGTTTCCAATCGATGATGATGTACCAACTAACAATTTTTTTTTATTGTTGTTAAAATCAGCGCTTGACCACGATCACACCCATAGTTAAGTGGTAAGGTGGTCGAAGGATGGTACGCGCTAATTTAATAAGTAACCATTCACCTTTTCATGTCACAATTTCATGTTAGCTCAAGTACTAATCAATCGACTCTTATCTAAGTTACTCTAATAGAGTCACAGTATCCAAGACCTTAAGTATATAATTTTTACATTTTCTATGAAATAATAATAAGTTACTGACGAAAGATTTATTCAAAATCAGTTACTTATTTGATAAATCACTAATTTGTTTACTGAAACGATAAAATTATCATAAATTATGTTTATCAGAATATCTCCAGCTGATTGGGAAAATCCACAACCGTGCGATAAAGATCCCGAGGAATTGGAAAACATTTGGAATTTCAAAAATTGCACTTGGCTCACAATGGGCTCTATAATGACACAAGGATGTGATATTCTACCTAAGTATGTATTTATAATTTTTTTTTTTTATATAATACAAGCCACCATAAGAAAACATGTTTCGAAAATCTATCTTTTTTATATTCGTTAAGTGTTCGCTTGACCACTATCCCATCTGATGAAGATGATTCAGTCGAAAGATGGTATGCGCTAGCTTAATAAATAGCTGTTTACTCTTCTTTTGAAGGCCCCCACGTCATATTTGGACGGAAAATCTGACGCCGACAACATGTAACTTTATCGTTTGGGTAAAGAGCATTTTGCATGCTAAGGCTTAGTAAGAAACGATGAATGTGATTTTTTTTTAAAATTACTCTATGCCGTGCAAGATACCAATTGGCCTATATCACCTTCACGATAAAAGAAAGATATTTTTTAAACGTTAGTTAATAATGAACAGGTCTCTAATTCTAATTTTATATTAATATGGTCACTTATTACATTTCTCCTTAGAGCTATAGGCACAAGATGGGTTTGTTCAATGTGGTGGTTCTTCGCTGTGATAGTTTGTCAGACATATATTGCCCAACTCTCAGCCTCCATGACTTCTGCGTTAGAGAATGAACCGATTAACAGCGTCGAAGACTTAGCAACTCAAAACAAAATCCTCTACGGTGCTATAGACGGTGGCTCTACATTGGGTTTTTTCAAGGTAAATGAACAAACCTAAAGAACCTAGAAATACCTGCTGAAATAACCACAACCGACATTTACAGAATTCAAAAGACAAGATGTATCAAAGAATGTACGAAAACATGAATGCAAATAAAGTTGTTTTAGTAAATAATAACGACGAAGGAGAAAAGAGAGTCATTAACGGAAAAGGAAAATATGCATTCTTTATGGAATCCGTTACTATTGAATATAAATTAAGACGAAACTGTGAATTAAAGAAAGTTGGCGGAGAATTGGATTCTAAAGATTATGGTATAGCTATGCCTGCAAGTAAGTAATTTATTCAATATATTTTAAGAGTCTCCGTTTACTACAAAACTTTGAAAAAAATATTTTCCTTCCAGATTCTCCTTTTCGTACAGATATTAACAGAGCAATTTTAAAGTTAAAAGAATCAAATGCTTTAGATAAAATAAAGAGAAAATGGTGGGAAAATAAATATGGTGCTAAGGCATGTAACGTAAGTATTATATGTTGGCTTAGTAAGGCTTTTACTTGTTAATATTAATTTATTAAGATTGCGTAAAATACTTCAGCAAGAGGAAGACAAGAATGATGTTGAGGGAGATTTGGAAATTAAAAATTTGATTGGAGCGTTCCTCGTACTAATAGGCGGAATTGTATTAGCATTGTTTATAACGGCAGCAGAATTTATGAACGAAGTCAGAAATATCGTGGTTCGTGAAAGGGTATGTACAATCCAGATTCATTAAAATGTTGTAATTTGTATTAATTAAAGAAATGAATATGTGTTGTATCCTTAAATCATATTGGATATTTTCAGGTGACACACAAGGAAGTTTTTATCAAAGAACTAAAAGCTTCATTAAATTTCTTCCAACTGCAGAAGCCGGTGTTGCGCAACCCGAGCCGAGCGTCATCCGCAGCTTCCTCTCTGCAGAGTTTAAACAAAGAACGCTCTAACGGAATCGATAACTTTCTTGATCTTGAGAGAGAACCCCATTAAGAACACTTTTTACAATTTCGTTGCTGTATGTT
Organism: Papilio memnon; assembly: GCA_003118335.3. NCBI lineage: Eukaryota > Metazoa > Arthropoda > Insecta > Lepidoptera > Papilionidae > Papilio > Papilio memnon. The sequence continues at coordinate 167,978 of LD700012.1, read as the reverse complement.
TTGATAGTATCAATTTAAAGAAATCGTATATTAATACTACTGCTAAATAAAAACATACCAGTATACCGGTTATGACTTCTTTCACATTAAAGAACTTAAAAAATTAGGTTTTTTTCTTTCAATAGATACCCCAACAATACCAAGAAGAAGCACTTGATTATACTAATGAAAACAATGAGATTTAACATCTAAAAATGGGTAATACTATCATAACATCGTAATAATTACGTAGTTACCGTCTTTGGAGTGATTGATGTAATCAATTATCGAATAATACTAATAATAAAGCTTCGGCCAAACGATGAGAATCTGGTTATATAACTCTAAGAATACCAATTAATAGTTGTTAGAGAAAGACCGAAGTACGGATGAATTATGTGAAAAATATACATAAGAAGATGGATTCAGATATAACGGCTGAGAGATTTAGCGAAGAGTAGTACATACTGTGCTGACTCTCCGTAAGGAATAGGCAGGCTGATGGCAATGAGGGTGATAAAAGAAAAATAATTTAGATTTACGGTCGGAAACGTATTATTCA